>JARHVA010009417.1:2500-170000 GCA_037957365.1 Torreya grandis | reverse complement strand
TTTTGGAGGGTTAAAACAAAATATATACAAGTTGTAAGTTTGTAACCCTAGGTCTAGTATACACAGGCCTATGTAAGCCCAAGAGGAGGGAAAATGAATTTAAATTAGTTTAATCAACTTCAATATTTTAATATGTTTGTATTAGGTCTACCTATCTTATTTACCCCTTCTCCAATAGCTTAATGTTCATGAATAACCAATCTAAGGCTTCAACATACAAATGTACTAAATTTTATGTGTTCTTAGAGGACCATGTTAGTGAATTTAAGGTTTATAAATAAATATTGTTATTATAAGTAAATTAAGTACTTATTAAGGTCTATAATATCTTATTAAAACCTATCTAATCTCCAATAAGGATCAACAATCTTCTCAATACCTTGTTAGGACTATTCCTTAGACTATATAAACACATATTTTCTCTATATAGGGACCATGTAATAGGTTAAGTGGAATTTTCCCTTTTAATGGATATTTAAAATTATAAAAATGATCAATATTAATAATTATAAACTCTATACTTAATTTTTATTCAAAACCACTTAAAAATCACTAAAATTTCTATCATACATGCATCACTTACTAATTATTCTTGACTATGTATGGACAGAGTTACATACTTTTCAAGTGAAATGTGCAAGATAACTTAGAATGGAAGATAAACATACAATTTTTCCACATATAATTATAGTATGATCATTAGTGTATATGATTTATACTCAAATATTTTATAAAATACCAAAACAAGTTCCTTACTCTTTCTTATTGAACAAAACAACTCATTATAAACACTCTTACAATAGAATAAACTTCTTTATTAGGTTCTTCATTTATTTATTTATCTTACTTAAATATTCCTCAAACCTCTCATCCTTAACAATATAATATTATTCCCTACTACACATACCCTCTAACTCTACATGCATATTACCTTTTCAAGATGCCAAAACATGCAAAGAACTCTCTATATAATCCATTTCCCATGTAGATGGTAGTTACAACCACTTATTTCTTGAAATAAGATTGGATATATTTGTCATTAAAATTAATATCCATTTTTAGTGCCATATATTACCATTTTTAAACATTTAAAAACACTAGATTACACATAAGACTCTAAAACACCCCACAAGCTAGTCTAAGAAATTCAAATTTTTAAATTATGTAAATAAGTAGGAAAATAAAAAAGGACCACCCACACTCAATTTAAAGACTTTTAAATACTCTAATACATAATAATGGTTCTTATAATACATTTAACACCCTAAAAATACCAAAATTGGTTGTAATTAAACTTTAAGACATACTTACATACTTTCTACCTTATGATGCTCTGTATTACACCCCCCAAGTGGAGAAAATTTTGAGCTCTTTCTCAAATAGTCTTTGTCCACCTTTATTACTTTCCAATTATTCATATTATGCTTCTCTAACCTCCTCTTACTTCTGATCCTCTTCTCTTTTTCTTTTCTCCTTAGTTAGTTCTTTCATCTTTGTCTTTTAGCCTTGTTTAGTATCTTTTCATACTCATCTTCTATCTCCATGAGGTTTTAACTTTCTACTACTCCTTGTCTACCTCATCTTCTTTGTTCTCTATCTTTTATTTCTCTATATCATGATTTTCATCTAATTTTTTATCCTAATTTGTTAATTTTACTTTGAACTCATAACTTTATCTATATCATGTTTTCTCCTCCATTCTCATACTCTAATGGCTGCTCATACACATGTTATTCCTTAAAACTCTCTTTGACATCTTCTTTAGTTACATTTTCATGACACTTCACCTTCTCATTGTAAGTCTTCTCATTACCTTACTCATCTTGTAATAGCATATCATTGTCTAATTTAGGTTCCTCACACCAAAACAATACTTGTCAACTTCTTAGCTTAAAAACATCAAGAATACCTTCAACTAACTCATCTACAACATTACCAATTGAATATACCACTTTATTACCTTGTTATTGATTCCTTTGCTTATTTTATATCTTTTTCTATTGTGTCTCTCCTTCCATGATCCTTTGTTATTCACTTATTAGACTGGTTCTTAGGCTAAGGTTTCCTTATCTTCTCTCTCTCTAAGATAACTTGTTCTCACTCCTTTGAATATCCTAAGGACTGATATTGTCCTCCTCAAATTTTACATGCTCCATCATCCTTACCTCTTGGCAACTCTTATCTCTTTATTTATCAATCATGAGCTATAATTTTTCCATGCTTATTTTCTCCATATGATCACAGAGTGTTTTCTTCCCTTTCATCTCTATAACTGTAACATATTTGTTAGTATATATCAAATGCATTTCTAAGACTTGTTAGTCTATTAAATGACCTCCTTATCCTTATCATCCCTTCTTGCTTCTACTATATTCCTCTATGTCTCTTTAGGATTGTCTCTCATATCCATATCATGTCTTTTATGTTATTTTCTTATATCATGAGCTTCCAAAAAAAATTCTGTGACCAACATGTATGATTTTATGCATTTATTATTCATCATTTTATGTTCACCTTATCTTTAAAATATATTTGATTCTCCTTGTACCAATTCTTCTTCACCTCCTTATCGGCAACTCATCACTTGGTTATAATTTTCTACCCCTATGTAACTTTTAATATAATCTCCTTTACATGTCTCCATGAGAATAATATTATTTGTCATTGGAATCTCCTTTTATCCATCTTGATTTTGTTTTCTATCTCATTTATGATAGCTCCAATATTATTTTCATCTTGACTAAGGAACTCTACTAGATTATCTTCAATTTCTTCCATTAATGTTTCCCACATCAACTCCACTTCTTAATTGTACTTTCTCAAAAAAATTATCTTATCTTGTTTTTGAAATCTATCTCCTCTTATTTCAAGCTAGACACTCTTCCATTCTATAATTCAGCTTGTGTACCCTTCTATTCCATGATGTATGCTACCTTCTCTAACACTAATTTCTTCTCTTCAGACTCCAATGTCTCATGCATAATGTCCAACTCTTAATTTTATATTCTAGGATAAATTAGGTCCTCTTATTCATCCTTTATGGCATGTTCCAATGCTTCCAATTCTTATTATAATTGGCCTCACCTCTCATATATAAATGGTTGCTCATGTTGATCCTCTATTAAATCTTCATCACCTATATTATCTTATGAAAGATGATTTATGTTGTCATCAAGATTTATTATATCATCATTATTCACAAACAAACTCTTATTTTGTACCTTTTTTATTTTTTAATGCAATATAACTTCTAAATATTAACTTTCATACATTTTATCTCCATCTTCTTAAGGAAATATTTTTTATTTTATTCCTTCCTTGAGAAATCCTCTATATTTGGCTATCCAATCAGCCTCTCCTTCCACATGATCATGTTGTTCATTCTTATTCTCCTTCATATTTTCAATCTTTGTGTCCTTAACATGGACTTATTCCATTTTTACTCTTGTACCTGCATTCATACATGATAATAAATCATTATATTTAAACATTTTAGGCTTTATTGGCTCCATATCCTCTTTCTTAAGTTATTTGGTCTCTATAACCATCTCCTTCTTCACAAGGTGTTGTTCACCTTCCTCATGTTCATCTCTCATGATCTTCTTCATGTCTTCCTTGAGTATCCTATATAGCAATCTATTTTACCTCTCATTATATTTCATGACAATCTTCCTCCTTCTCTCCATGAGTATTCTTATAATCCACTTAACCCTATTCTTCGTCATAACCCAACCATACCATTGACTCTCTTCTTATTACATGAGATCCACCAATAATTTTATCCTCTCCAATATTTAATATATCTTACTCATCTCTTCTTCAATATTCAAACCCTTTTCTTTGGGTCTTCATTCTTATGTATTTCCTTGTGGTAGTGTAACTCAACCATGCCCATATTCTCCTTTACCTTTTTTTATCTTCATCTTCACTTGTCCAAGTCTTTTTCACCTTTGAACCCTCTTGTCCATGTCTTTTTCACCTTAGAAATATGAATCTCATTTGGAGTCTCTATTTTATCTCTTTTGAGATTTTTCTACCTCTCTTATTATGTTTATTCTACCATACACTCTTTCTCTTACTATACTCTTGTAGCTTCACTTCATGAAATCTTCAATAATATCACATAATATCTTTTAATAACCTCAAAAAGTAACCTATCATATTCAAAATCACTTCGAGATTACATGTTTTTATACCACTTGATGCATGTCCTATGCCTACACATACCTTTATCACCTTGTTGACTTTGATTCTATGACTTTAATCACTTCATTCATCTTTGATCTCCTTGATTCATGTAGGTACCTTGCTTGTCATTTATAATTATTTAATCTAGTTTTCTTAATCTAGGCTTATAAGCCTCTTGTCATTCATAGTAATCTCTCTTTTAAATACCTAATACCAATTCAACATCTTCTACACTCTCTCTCTCTCATCACCATCAACATCTTCTCAAACACCTTATTTAATACTCCATTCTTCATTCTTCTTAAAACTTGTCTCTCTCTTTGAAATGTGTATATAGGCCTAAAATCCTAAAGCATGATCTAATTATTCTTACCTTTTCACTATGGTTTCCATGGACATCCACCTACTTATATATATCTACTTCACACCCCTAATCACTATGATTAATCTTTTTATCTAGACTCTTAATTACTTCACTCTTTCTTCTTAAAGCCTCTAATCTCTAGTAACCATGTTTTTATATAAGAATTATAGGATTGATCCATACAAAGAGACCCAAGACAAAATAAGGATATTTTTGGACACCCTTTATTCTTATTCAACTTATTTTAAATTTCCAAGGTCAAATTATTAGTAAAACCTCACTAATTCACCACACCTCTTTCACTTTTACGTCTCTTTTAAGCCTATTTCTTTACCACATCAGTGTTTCCATACTAAACCATCTAATATCAACCTAAAACCTTCTCCATCCTTTATATAACACTAAAATAATATATATTACAATTTTTTAGTATTTTTGGAGGGTTGAAATAAAATATATGCATGTTGCAAGTTTGTAACCCTAGGTCTAGTGAACATAGGCCTATGTAAGGCTAAGAGGAGGAAAAATAAATTTAAATGAGTTATAATCAAAAGTAATATTTTGGATAATATACACTTATCAATAGTCTAATTTTTTGAAAACTATCAGAATAAATTAGACTATATCAAGATTTAGTTAGACTTATTATAAATAAATCACATCTATCTAATGTATTTATAATAAGTCTAAATTATTTAAAATGATCAAAAATAATTAGTAGTCTAATTTTTGAAAACTATTAGAAATAAATTGGACTTTATCAAGAATTAATTGAAATTTTCAATAAATAGTTTGGATTATTATAAACAAATTACATCTATCTAATGTATTTATAATAAGTCCAAATTATTTAAAATAATCATAAATAATTAGTAATCAAATATTTGAAAACTATTAGAAATAAATTAGACTTTATTAATATTTAGTTAGACATATTTAAAATAAATCACATATATCTAATGTATTTTTAACAAGTCCAAATTATTTAAAAATATCAAAAATAACTAGTAGTCTAATTTTTGAAAACTATCAAAAATAAATTGGGATTTATCAACAATTAGTTATACTTATTATAAATAAATCACATCTATCTAAGTGTGAAAAATAGTCAGACCATGCCATTAGAAGGCTTGCAGTCTTTCTATCTTCAATAGAATTTATATAATTATTAAAACTAGTTCCCAAACTATGCATTTACATATAATAAGCTTGGGTAATTTATTTCATCAGGAAAAATAATTCATACATCAATCTGGTGCTCAAGCGATATGTGATTAGGTCACCTGGGATGATGAGGATGACACATGTCAGTAGTTTATTGGATCATGAACTATATGTTTAATCTTTAGGTGACATCCCTATGACCATCAAATTTTATCTTGTATTATGCATAGGCCATGTATTGATCTTTCAAAAACTAGTTCACCCATGTTGACTTTGGTCTTTGTGAGAGACTCCCCAAGATTGTGCTAAGTGGCATGATCATGGGTACTTGAGTCATTAGGCACCTCCCAAATGTTTATATGGTATCCAAAATAACTGAGTTATTGAGATTATGATGTGTGTCATCATCTTAGATGTTCACATTATTCAGGACTTTTATTTTGACTATTCATCCTTATGTCACTAAGATTGTGCCATGTGGCACAATCTTGGGAGCTTAACCCTTTACAATTTGAGTTTATGATAGATAGCCTTTTATGAGTGTTATGTTTACAAAGATTATTTTGCAAGACTTGAACTATAAATTATACTTTTAAAAACTTAAGATTCAAAGACCATTTTTTGATATGCAAATTCCAAAGAATAAATCTTGATACACAAATGATGAATGACCAATTTTGATTATTGATGCACAAAATTCCAATGCATATAACCCAAAGACCTTTTAAAAAAACCTTATAATAATAATTAAGTGGAAAAAACCATGGGAAAAAAATGTCATAGTGGGATATTATAAGGCATAAACCCTGAAGACAATTTCATAAACATGAGAATGCTAAAGTGTTTTTTGCAATGAATAAATGTCAAAGAGTAAATTATGACGTGAAATTTTTGAAGACCATTTTTAAGGATGAAAAATTTGAATTATAATTTGAAAAATTGAAAATATAAAGACTTTTTTATGATTCATGAAATACAAACTTGCTATTCAGACTACATAAAATCTGAAGGCCATTTTAAAATATCAAAATGCAAAGTGCATGTTCTAATAGTCAAATTCCTAAGATCTTTTATAGATTCATAGTTATTATCAAATACTAAATTTGTCATATTATAAAATAGAAAATGCAAATGCCAAAGTGTATTTTCCAAGACCCAAAATGTGAAGTGCCACTATAAAAACTCTCAAAATGTAAATAAAATACTAAAACAATAAGGCATAACCTAAGTGAGTCTAATAAAAAAAATTAGATTTCCAAAAAATGCATTAAATTTAAAAAAAAACTATTCATGTTTATCATTCAAAAATTAAGGAAATTCCATTTTAAATTTGCCAATGTCATGAAAGAAACCAATAGCTCCCAATATTTTATCATAATTTTTGATAGTGCCTAATGTGATGATGTATTCAGATAGTTTATTACAATTCCTTTAAAAAAATTAGTGATAAAAGGTAGTTGACCTTTCCAAATTCTTATTATTTTACAAGAATAGATGCTACTATCTATAACAATAGATGGTAAAGAGGTATCATTTGGGTTTGGCTTACATTTCTTGTCCAAATAACTTGAATAAATTTTTGCTTCTTCTACATCTCTTTTTCCTGCATGAACTAGGATGAACCAAGATATTTTGACCCTTTATTATATATATCCATTTGTTTGTAGTATCTTAATATTGATTTCATCTCTAATAACCCATACTATGTAGTTCACTCTTGTGAAATTATCAATTCTAACAAATAACATATCTCCATTTTGCACATATTGAGTTCGATCAAATGAAATTTTTGTTCTTTTGATTCTTAGATCAACATATGTATCTGTAGATGCCACTCCAGAATTAAGGGTCCTAACATGAACCATTTTGTGGAGATATCTATGCATGGGTATTTCATCATGAGTTCTAGGCTAAAAATCTCCTGTGCATTCAACTTCAAAAGGGAACATGGCTTATTTCATTATGTCATGGATATTTTAGAAGTAATATGCTAGATCCTTCCACTTACTATTTTTAGTCAAACCAAATGCATTGAATTTTTGTACATAATCAATTTATATTTAATATATTTTTCACTCTTTTTTCTACTTCTATCTAAGACTTTTCCAACAATGGAATCTTGTGATGTTTCTCTATTTTCAAGTCTTTTAAAAATATTTTCATCGAATTACCTTATAGAATATTTGACTCACCATTTTTTCCCCATAATGTAATTGGGAGGATCAATTTCTATCTCTTATAGAGTTTTTTTTAATGCATAATTGGTTGACCTTTATCCATTCATAGAATGAAATATTGACCTTTTATCAAGCCTACTATTTTGTTTCTTCCCTTCAACTAGTAACTATTAACATAGTTTTTTGAAATCTACTACTTCAATCAAATATGGCATGAAGTT
Organism: Torreya grandis; assembly: GCA_037957365.1. Classification (NCBI taxonomy): domain Eukaryota; kingdom Viridiplantae; phylum Streptophyta; class Pinopsida; order Cupressales; family Taxaceae; genus Torreya; species Torreya grandis. The sequence continues at coordinate 161,886 of JARHVA010009417.1, read as the reverse complement.
TCTTGTATTCTCACATGTCCTATAACTATCCATCATCTCTACCATTTTTTATACATCTTACCTCTTAATACATTCAAATAGGTTTCCAAATGTGTCGTCAATGTCCTCATGGGTATTTCCTACCCAGAGAAATATAACCTCACCTTTGTATACAAGGAGAGACATATTTTAACACAAACATATAGAAAAGAACATGATTTTGTGAATTAATAAATGTAATAAAATTACATTTAATTACATATAAGGTTAGACATTTTTAAAATATAAATATGGATTGAAGGAGGTACATGTTCTTATTATCCCCATAATAGTTGTCTAGTTGAAGTTATAACCTAAACGGAAGTTTCTTGAAGGCACTAATTGATTGTGCTTATTATATGTATTTATTGCATTTAAGGTAGTAGTTATTAGACAATAGTGCATCATATAATAGATATTTTGAAGATCCTAGTTTATATAGTAAAGATCTATAAGTATTTGACATTATTTTTCCATATACTTGAAGCACTTATTCAATGAGGTCTTTAATATCACCTACACCATGACCATATCCACCTACACCATGACCATGTGTTATAATCCCTTCGACCATATCCACCTACACCATGACCATGTGTTATAATCCCTTCGATTGACAACTCTATTATTCTATCAATAACTAATTTGATTTTTTTCACTATCCTTGGCACAAATTTGTTTTGACATTTGACCTTATCATGAATGAAACTAAGGAATTCTTCAAGGAATTGATCTAACATTTGTTATGTGTGTAATACATTTATCTTATAAAAAGTATCTAATTTGAGTGTAACACAAATTCTTGATTGATAAAATCTTCTTGATCTCTAGAGAGGGACCTAGAGCATTTTTTTTAGTCAACAAGATACATGTTTTGCACCTATCAAAGTCATTAGACTTGGCAATGTTCACGTTATGAAATCCACATGTTATTGAATTGTGGATGGGATATTAGCTCATATCTCATATCTACTAGTTGTGCTTTGATGTGACACCTCATAAATTTTTGAGTTAAATATGGTGGAAGATGTCAAACATTTTATCATGAGCTATTTATATCTACTTGGCATGTAAGTCTTGTAGAAACATTTATAAAATCATCTACCAATTGGTCTGATAAATATATAGCTACCATTTTATTCTTTTATGGATTTTGTTGAAACCTCCCTACATGGAATGCATTTCATTCCCCATTCTTGTGACAATTCTAAATGTCAAAAAATATACTTCTCTTCAATCCATATATTTTTATCCAAGCTTCCAAATAGATCTCAGTATCATGAAAAATCAATGGTAGTTTTGTTTTTATTTTTCTTAAACAAACTAATAGAAAGGGCATCCAAGACATGTTGCCTCCTTTTTGTTATGGTGGAATCAAACAACTTTATCCTTGTATATTTTATCATCTCAAATGATAATCCTAACTAAAAACATTTTTTGGTACAACATTTATTTGCATACACTTTTTTAGTCTCACTATATATGATTTCATTAAACTCCACTTGGCTAAGTGAAGTGTTTGGCTATTTTTTTTAGCCTGAGTAGTTGTAGGAATGAGTTAAATTTTTTTGCATACATTTACTCTAGGAATTTCATGCAAAGAATGACTTAAATATCCACTACTTCCCAAACATTTCCAATTTCTTTATCATTTGGTATAATTTATGGTAAATTGATTGCTCTACATTCCATGTCCACTATATTTTTTGAAGTCCATCTAATGATATATGTTTCAATTATCTTTGTATTTCAAGTCTCACAATGTTGTATAATGTGCCTTATGTAAATTACCAATTTTTTTCTAACATTGGGAATGGAATGCAACCAAAAATCTCTCCTAATTGTGAAAATTCAACATAATCAGAAGCAAACTTTTCATCATTTTAAAGAGATGTAAATTTGTGCAATTAATGTACCCTTTTCCAAATAATTTTTTTATTAGGCTATACAATGTGGTTGGGTCATCGATATATCAAACCAATGAATCCAAGATAGGGTTTTCTTCTTGTAATGTTTGTATATGTAGAATTGAAATATAATTATTTTGTCCTTATTCATTTTCATCCTCTATATAAAACCTGTATGTGATGTGTTGCATCATTCTTGTGAACCATATAGTAAAAATCTCAAATACATCCCTAAAATTATCCATAAAATATCTAGGAAATGGAAGTGGTAGAGTTAGATCAAAAGATTTTATTACATTAACACTTAAACATTAAATATGTATTTCCTCATTTTGGCATGTGGAAATTATATTTATGGATTCCAAAGAGTCAACATCTAGACCTGGATCTTTGTGTATTCTTCCTTCACTAACGACCTTACCATTATTTATGAGTGAAACATAGTCTCCACATTAGAAATCCATTGACATATGATTTTTTAGCCTGGACATTTTCAAAAGACATGATAAGATTTTTTAATCAATTTATTAATAAAATCAGTCCAATCTATACCTATATATATGAGATAAAGTTGTATTTATACCATAACATAAGCATGGAGATATGTCAAAACCCAAACATGTTAAAAAGGTAATGTATAACACATTTTTTTAATGACACTATTTATGTCAATCTAAAACAATAATAGGATTTCATATCATATATTTCATACTTAAATCCTCATTTCATCTTACTTTGAAATTACCTCCTAGGAGATACCTTTAAAACATGCATAAAACTGGAACAACCTAGTAGAGAAAAATAGAAAATTAAATCAACATTCAACCATGTATTTTAATAGGATATAAATTGATATTAAACAATGGGGATTTTGAGAAAAATCATGGAAAATAATTATCTACTTATATTTTTGGATCTTGTATGTGATTTGAAACTTTGTGGTGAACCCAAGAGTTTCAAGATATCTTCTTTATTATTCTAAAAGTTTTTGTTATATGTTAGTCTCTTCCATTTATTGTCATTGATCTAGCATAATATCTAATTTATATGTGTAATAGTATATTTCAACATTTTGTTATGAGTTACTTAATTTCTATTAATGAATAATGTGTCATAGTAATTCTAGTTGATAGTTCTTGGTGACTATTTTTTATAGATCTCAATGACTATTTATACAGTTGGATCTTGTTAAGATAATTTAAAACTTGGGAGGAAGTATTATCTCAATGTAATTTCATAGGAGATACCTTTTAAACATGAATTAGGGTACCCTTGGAGGTACTATATGGCCATTTAAGGTAATGAGATACCTTGAAGGTTCTTGTAGTACCTTTAAGAGGTCTCCTAGTAGATACCCTGAAAATGCACACAATTAGAATTTTATTTCAAGGTATCTCTTAGGATATACCTTAAAGGGCATTTTAATACCTTCCAAGGTACCCTTATGCATGTTTGAAAGGTATCTAATAGGATATACATTGAAGGGTTTTTTAGTACCTTCAAAGGTTCTATTTTACTCAAAATACCCCCTTAATTTTTTTGGAATATAGACCCACTATGCCTTCTATAAGTCTAAGCCTTTTTTTTGAGGTATTTTCATTATAATAACTATTACATGTTACATCTAAAGTTATCCATTTGGTGAATACAAAAAAATGCATTTTGAATTTTGGACTAACTTATTAATCTCTTTTAAAAGTTTTGAATCTACATAGGTTTTTTTTGGACATATGCATTTTGGTCTTCAAAATTTGGTATTCAGCTAAAACATTAAGGAATTTTGTTCATAATTTTGGCTCTTCAAAAATCCAATATTTTTGTCTTCACTATTTTTAGTTCAAGTCTTCCAAGGTTTTATTTAGCAAAATTGTTTGATATTTATCATTTGGTTTAACTCGGTCCTTGGTAAAACTATTATGATAATTGGTTCTTTGACAAGTTGCCCATTAGGTCTTTGGTCTTCAAAAATTTTGATAGCATGTTATGTTTGTAGTTTTTTTCTTTAGAAATTTGGTCTTTAGCTTTTATGTTCTACATTTACTTGGTGGATTTTTGCCTCACCACTATTTGGTCATTGGATTTTATGTTCAGGATTTATGTTCAAGATTTTACCCTTTGAGAAATTACATCATAATTATTATTTAGAATTGGTGGTTAGCAATTAGATCTTCAGTATTTTTATCTTTGGCAAAAATATTCGCTATTTCTTATCAGTATTTACGATTGATGATTTGGTGAAAATGAGTTTAGTCATTAGGATTTGTGTTCAAACTTTGTGTTTAGAATCCTTGATTCACAAGAACTAATTAGTTTAGTACTAATTCAAAAATTGATCCTTGAATACCGAAAGCCTACTTGGCATAACTAATAAAGTAAAAGAATAATACTTAAAGTGGCATACCAACCAAAAATAGTGATGTGGTATACCCTCTAAATAAAGTGTTAAAATTTTAATTGTATAAGTAAAGATAATTCATAGACAATGGACATTAATGGTGCATGAACTGGAATTAAATGTTAAAGCTATATCAATCACTTAAGATAATAAATGTACTCACTAATAAAAAATTTAACTTTGAGCTAAATTATTACCTTGTAAGTAAGCCTCAACAACCATTGTATAAATTGTAAAATTAAATCCAATAAAGCTAAGCTATCAAAGTCTAAAAATAAATACCACTCAATTAATCATGGCCTCTTTGTACAAAACATTCAAAGGAGTTTTGCCATCATCTATGTTCTCAATCAAGGATTCCACTAAATACACAAACACTATTTTTAACTCCACGATTTTCAATTATCAATACATAAAATATTTAGCTCTATGAGACAACATTGATGTAGTATACTCCCATATTTAGGAGGAAAGAATAACACTAACATAAAATCAATTAGTGGTAGATCTACTTCTACTCAAATAACAAGGACTACCTTTTGTGATGGCCAAGCCCAAAGTGATGCCATGAATAGACTTACTATGGGATATCTTATTCACTAGTAAGATAAAGAAGGAAAAATACTTATACCATATGGAACACAGCACCATTGTGGCTTGAATCTCAAGAGATGCATTCCAAAGGGATTTATCTTTTCCAATTACAAATGTCATTTACAATTTACACAAGGTGGTAGGGTGGAAAGAAAACAATTTAGTTAACAAAACATTAAGTAAGTTGCTTATCCCTAAGGAGATTATCATCCCAAAGGATAAGGACCTCGTACCTATTAACAAGTTTGGGATGGGTTTTTACATTGGGATGACCCTCCTAAAAAGATGTATGGTTTCCCTAGAATCTATTTTGTTCACCTATAATGGGTTCCATTATTGGATATGATGATGACTTTAGACTTAACCTTTACATTGGGGGAGATAATCAGTGTTAGGTTGAGAGAATAAGTTTTAAATAAAGATAAGTGGCTTGTTGATGGCCACTTCTATATGATGTCATACCTCTTAGATGTTACAATGGTAATGGTATATATACACTATGGTTCACTCTAGGATCTAGCTCCAAACTACATCCAAAATTGCATTTGTGATTATTATTCATTTATTCACATATACACATTCATCAATAACATCACTCACATTACAAGGGAAGTGTACCCATAGGTATGGTAGGTGGTTCATGAATAACCACTGCCTAGGGTATCCAATTCAATTGTAGACTCATTAACACCATAGGGTGACTACTGGTTATACCTAGATTACATAGAGATTCTAGTCATTAGAAACAAAGTTAACCCATTACATCTTCCCATGTACATGAAAAATAAGTTGATAGAATAAGAGATAACATTTCAATTATGGTGGAGCATAGAAGAGGATTTGACAAAAAAGAAGAAGAGTACATTCTATGGCTCTCAATTGATGATACTCCAAATGTGCCACACAATTTGGAGGCACTTTAGAGAAGTGGTAAAAATTAAAAACTATTATTTATTACCCACCTTGCCTCATAAGGATTGGGATCCCCATGGTAGGTGTAGAGTAATTTCCTACTTTACATCATTTTTAATTTATTTTTTTGGTTCGAGCATTGCAATTTTGGTGTTTATGCATCGAGGACAAAGCCATAGGGTTTTGATGTAGAGGACGCATTCATTTTGCTAAGTATCAAAGTGCAGTAGAAGCTGCCAAGTGTCATCCTCAGAACACAGTTCCTTTTTCCCCCTTTTGTTCCTTTCATTTCAATTTTGGCCTAAGTATTGGATTCAAGTGGAAGCAGCCACATGTCAGCCTCTGGGAGATGAAGATGGATAGCTGGCGACTTTCAAGGACCTCATTGTAGCTTTCTAGAGAACCAAAGAATGCACCACATGTCAGCATCCACGTATCATAAGAGGCACCTGTGTTTCCTATTTTGACAAAGACTTATAATGAGCTAAGCAATAGAGAGAGCAGAAGGTGCCAGGTGGTAGTAGTAGAGGCCGTGAATTACCTTTTTGAAGAAGCAGTAGAAGCCACCATGTGTCGAATACCAAGAGCCTTTGTTTCAATGCCTGGGTCTAATGCTTTACATTCAATGCATTAAGGCATTGTTCATTTTGCTAAGTATCGAAGTGCAGCGGAGGCTGCCAAGTGTCACCTTCCAGGTCCCTCTCTACTCCATCCCCAAAGAAAGTGGAAGGCACCACATACCCCTGATAGGAAAAGTGGAAGATGCCATCTATCTTCCTAGGAGCAGTGGAGGTTGCCATGTATCAACTTCTGAGAGACCACCTTCAAGCCTAATCACCGAATGAATATTGTGGTGGGTCCCAAATGATATTTTAAAGCACCAATGAAGCACCAAGTGTCAACAATTGAAGACTACCATGTGCACCCATCCTTCTTAAGGGTTGTTAAGGCAAAGAACACACTAAGTTTTGTTTCAATAAAGCTACAAAGTATTGAGGAAGTAGGCTATGATAGGTGTCGAAGGCAGGGCATTCCTCAACAAAATATAAAGAAAGTGGAAGTGGCCAAGTGTCATCCTCCAGTGCCTTCTAGATCAAGAGGAGAGCAATTTCATAAATTAACTAAGTGTCCTCATGTCTGTCTATCTACTACAATAGAGATGGAGAGAAAATAGGAAGAAGTTATTCTTAGTAGATAGAATAGTACACCGAGTAGATTTCTGGGGCTCTCAAGCATTGAAAGCACCGTCTATTTGTCCCCTAGCAGTAGAGGTAGAAGAGATAGTTGAGCGGCCAAAATAAGGATGAAATAAAGAATTTTAGGTGCAAAGAGAGGTACTAGACACAGATTGCCATGCCGCAGTCAGGGCGATTCTTGATAAGACTAGAATGCATCTAAGGCATTGAATGGCCATCTATTTTGTCCCTTTCGAGTGAATGATGAAGTGGAATTGTGTGGGAAGGGGGATGATGAAGGGAGTGATTTGAGGCTATAAAAGAGGAATATTGTAAAATCTAAAAGGGGGGATTTATGATAGTTTAGACTTCTTGTAATTTTTGCCAGTAATATCATTTGCTCTTGTCTTGATTTCCTAAAGTTGTAAAGTTGATATAATCATGCATGTTTCTATGCCCTTTATGTGGCTAAATGAATTAAGGAAATTTAAGCTCCATGCCTTGGTTGGTGTTATTTGTGTCATTTACATAGTATTCCATGTTGTAGATTTGCTAGTGTTGTGATTGGAAATGTTATTTTCTTTTGTCTCATTTTTTGGAATCTGAAGTTCTACATAATTGTGCATGACTTCTGCACCTCTTATGTGATTGAGGGGTTATATTAAGAAGATTGAACACTATGCCTTTGTTGACAATTCTTATATCTTAGCAAAAGACTCCCCTGTTGTGAGCCTCTATTCCTGTTATTCAAATCATTTACATTGATCGTGCACCTATCTACTCTTAAATGTAATTGAATCATATAATAGTTTCTCTGTGCTTAGGTTATGATTAGGATTACTCTCAGGTACATCACCATAGTTAGGTTTCAATTCTTTCATTTTGAATTTCTATTTAATCTCCTATCCCTTTTCCCCAACGCCTATAAAATAGAAGAGACCAGCTTCTTTAAAACATGGAGGTTGTTTCAAGCTGCATTATCCCACAACTTGGAACTTCCCATTGTTGATTGGCTAGGATCTAGTACAATTTTAAGGCATCAATAGTTTTTGGCACACCCGATGGGATAGATCTTTCAAGGAGTTGAATAAATTTTGGTGTATTCTTCAGCTAATTAGCCTTTGGAGGTTTTCAACACCAACAATGACTCTGAGTCATCAGCTGATTAAGTAGTATCATCAAGAAATCCCTTTTGGTATGTATAACTCTATTACTCATAGATATGAGTCTTATTCTCATTATATATTTAATCAAGAATAGGCTTCTACTGGAACCATGACAAGTAACAAGGATGCAGATGATTATGAGCTATACCAATCTTATGATCAGTCTCCCCAATATGCCACATGGCATACCCAACTTGGCCTTATTTTCACCTTTAAAAAAGCATTGATGGGTTTTAATAAATATGTATTAGAGCTTGACAGTAGAAGGGGATATGGCTAAGAGGTTCCTTATCATGTCATCTATCAAGTGAGGGAAGCAATTGACCTGATCAAAAGTGAGTGGGACCCCATTGAAAGGGCAAATTGGCAAAAGCTTACATATGAAATGCTAGAGGTGTGTGGATTGATTGCATTTTTATAAGAGAGGCTAAGCGTTCATGAGAACTAGCCTTACCAAATCTACCAAAATTCATATCCACCACCATAAATCCCATATCAAACATATGTCACCCCTATTCATGAACAAGGTCAGACTTGTTAGGATCATTTTCCCAATAATGCAGAGTCTATGATACCAGCAAGGGAAGAGGTCCCCAAACTCTCACCTTACCCTCAAGACCCTTCTACCCTTCCTTAAGAGGCTTCTTGTTTTCCATCACAACCTTCTTCTTCATCTTTTTTCGAAGAAGAGTATATTTTGAAGGAAGCAGCTGAGTATGCAGAAGAGTATGCTCATTTCATGGCTAGTCAAGAAGATTCCATAAGTACAGATGAGGAAGAAATCACCATAGGCACCCCCTTTGATGAGTAAGAGGATAAGCCACAATATTTTTTCTTAACTCTAGATGAGGAGGAGATCATTTCTAACTTCTTCCTCACTTTGCAGGAAGACATGGAGGAGTATGGATACTCCCTTGATCAAGCCATCGAGATAGGTGACACTATCATTTAGGAAGGATATGGAGACGATGACTGTGACACTCATCTGAGTATGCAGGAAGCATGGTAGCTTTTAGATTCATCCTTTCAAGAGGATGCAATCATCACAGAGCATGATGATGAAATAAAGCTACAATTCGAAGGAGATGAGCCAAGAGATAATGGATATCAATAGACATAAAGTGAAGAATCAATAGCTAATGATTTTTTGATGACACCTGATAACATGAAGAACTAGCATTTGATGAGCATTCAAGGACGAGAAGAGTTCGTAGATGCCAAATATATCAAAAATGAACTTTCCCACATCCTCTTTATGACAAGTCAACTTGTGTTACCATACCAGCGATTGTAGTGGATATGTCATTGATGGAATGTTCACTGCACCAGCCACACGGGTCTGCCTTGCTCAATCCATAATCTTGCTCCATCTAGCAAGGCCCCTTCATATTGCAGGTCACCCCTCAAGTGACTAGGGACATGCTTGCCCTATAATACGATGATACTGCCACCTTCCCTACTATTGAAAGGGCATATAGGACATGGGTAGACATCAATACTTAGGCCAAGTTTTTGAGGTTTGAGTTACAAATGATTGATGGAGACTCAATGGTACCCACACTACCCGCTTCAAGAACTCAATTCACACCCACCAGCCAAGATGCACTATCGATGATGGTTCTCATCTTTGGCATGAAGGATGACATGGTAGTATACGCAGAGCAAATGGCCATCATCTTCAGGCTAAAAATATTTGACAAGATGCAAGAGTACCATCTTGACTTCTCTAAGCACCTTGCCTTCTCGATGGTCGAGTAGTTGACCCAATTCAGGGCACAAGGAATATTTAGGTATTCCTCCTTTCTATTCCATCTCATTCTGCACCAAAACCCTGACCTCTTCTCCCAATTTATGAGCCTAAACCTAAATGACCCAGCCTTCGACCCCCAAAGAACCATCCCTATGTTTGCATGGATGCATATTTTATCAAAGACTAGTGACACATATGACTTCTAAGAATTATTCATCAACCCTATCCTCCATTACCTCAGCATCAAGCTTGTTATAAACAAGTTATTCCCAAGTGTCACAAACCTCCTGGTCAGCTACCCAATTCCATGTGAATATTATTTTGGGGCCCATCACACAATCATCAAGGTCCATGGATTTTGTGGGGAACCAGTGTTGCTACCAAAAGTTTTGACTCTTTGGTTAGCATTCCTAGAAATCACCAGGTAGGTGTTAGTGGTCAACAATGAATATGGCTCAGGGAAGAAGAAGAAGAGGATATTGTACAATCTCCCATAGATGGCAGGCAATGTAAGCTTGGAAGCCAAAGAAGTTGAGACTATGCTACTAAGGAAGCTAACCTCCTTGGGCTTCCTATTGATAGAAGACAAGTGGCTTTATGACCTTGCAGATTGCATAGCCTCCGTAGTGAGGACAAATAGAATTAGAACCAGGATCATGCATAAAATCCACCCCTATTGGGAAACTAGGAAAAATCCTACAGAAGACACCCCTGGTCTCTATGTCAAGTTGATAGACCTGCCTCTCCCACCAAACAAGCCATGGGAGACCTTCTATGATAAATAGATGGAGTATGATCTTAAGTCCATGATGACCTCTAGATTGAGAAGAACACTGAGGAACAAAAGCTGGGATGTAGAAAAAATTGAAGCCTATTGGAAATATAGGTAAGAAATCTCCTAGACTACCCATACTTTTGGTAGTGTGGACTTATATGAAAGGTGGGAAGAACTTTGGGATGAATGTTATCCATCCCCTAGTTCTAGCCTAGACACAAGCCCAACGCCGACACTCAAGGCAGAATAGGAAGCAGCTAGAGCAGGACCAAGCCAACCAACATAGGCTCCAGAACAAGCCATAGATATCATAGAGTAGCAAAGAAGTGTGGCATCTACACCACCATAGGCTTCTACATTAGTGGGATCAATTAAAGTCCCCAGTTCCCTGTAAGCACCACCAACAACAACAAAAGTAGAGGGTAGACAAATGTAGCTAGAGGAAGAGACACCCAAAAAAATAAGAAGGGTGTAGTTCCAATTAGATCTAGAGGATGAGCAACCTTCAACGTAGACCACAACAACTCCTCCTCAGGTAAGTATTCCTCCCCCTCCTCCCTCTCAATCTTTTCCTCACCCCATTGGTGTGGTGCCTTCCCCCATCCAAGTGACACCTCCTGCCACTACTGCCATTCCCATTTTGTAATTCAGCCCATCCAATAGAAATTGATGGTGACCCATTTGTTGCCCAATGTTGCTAGGCTGAGTGAACAAATGTAGCCAGAGGACTACACCATGAATGTAGTGGCCATTGACATGTCCCTATTAAGGCCTCAAGATAGAGTCAAGCTACTGACCAAATCCACTTTTGTGGTCACAAAAGATTAATTGAAGAAATCAAGGAGACTGTAGAAGATGGAGGTTGATTTGGCCTAGGAGAAGGCAAACTATAATAGTTTGTCCAAACAAATAAATAGGAAAGACAATGAGATAGCTAGTTTGCAGAAATAGTTGCAAGATATTATTTCCCTCCAAACTCAATGAGCAATTCAAGCCCAAAATGATTCATTAAAAATGGATCTTGCACTTGTGAAGGATGTAGCAATAGCTCTAAGATGGGAAAATGCAACATTTTAGGGAAGAGTCGAAGGACTCCAACTGCAAGTTACCCAATCACAGCAAGGGCTACTGGAAAAACAGAATAAAGTTGTGGCTTTTCAAGCCTAGTTCCAAGCTGACCAACAGAGGATAGCACAATTGGAAATTGAGCTAGCCAATAGGCCAAAAGGTTTTAGAGTAGTGCAACTAGTGAAGGAGCTCTATGAATTAGTGTGGGTGAGAATCTCTTTAGAGATTCCCTAGATTAGGCCATTTTTCACCTTCCTGATCAACACGTAGCAACTATGTGAAAGGGTAGATAATCAAATATAGAACACTCTAGCCATGATCTCCAAGAGAGTCATGTACTCTCATTCATTACTAGAGAAGCTCTACAACTCAATGGATACAACATTGGTAGCCATGGGAATCCTAGACAGAATGGTTGTTGTGAGATGGATCAATAAAGAACTCAGTCACAATGCCATGGTCAATAGTTGTAGAAGTTGTCTCAATGTCGTAAAAGAAGGCATCAACGAGATGAGATGCCACATTGAAGATCTGGTGCAACTAGGCCTCCCTTCCCCATTTCTAGATGCAAGGATGGTACTAACGGTGGATCAACTTGAACCATTGCTGCTCACTAAACAAAGGGATCAAATAGTTTTCTAAAGCCTATGAGATGATTCCTCACCCTCAGAGGTCAAAACTATTCTAGTTCCTATTTTTTGGCTAGAATCCAAGCTAAAAGCCATGGTTCAAGTCCTACAAACCTTTTCACACAAGGATCTCAATAGCTTGGATCTAGCCTTCAATGAATTGTAGAGTAAGCAAGAATTATCCGACCATGAGTGGTCTATCTTCCAAATAGTGTTGTTGAAGCTATAAATTTTGAAATTTTGATCGAGCAGGAGTCAGGTTCTTTTTGAGTAGGCTCAAAAGTCCTGGAGGTCACCAATAATTGTAGAGTAATTTCCTACTCTACGTCATTTTTAATTTGTTTTTTTGGTTTGAGCATTGAAATTTTGGTTCTTGCACATTGAGGACAAGGCCACAGGGTTTTGATGTAGAGGACACATTAATTTTGATAAGTATTGAAGTGTAGCGGAAGCTGCCAAGTGTCATCCTTAAAACATAGTTCTTTTTTCCCCCTTTTTCTCTTTTCATTTCAATTTTGGCCCAAGTATTGGATTCAAGTGGAAGTGACCACGTGTCAGCCTCTAAGAGATGAAGATGGACAACTAGTGACTTTTAAGGACATTGTTGTAGCTTTCTAGAGAACCACAAAATGCACCACATGTCAGCATCCATGTATCATAAGAGGTACCCATGTTTCCTATTTTGATAAAGACATCTAATGAGCTAAGTAATAGAGAGAGTGGAAGGTGCCAGGTGGCAGTAGCGGAGGCCCTGAGTTACCTTTTTGAAGAAGCAGTGGAAGCCACCATGTGTCGACTACCAAGAGCCTTTGTTTCAATGCCTGGGTTCAATTCTTTCCATTCAACACATAAAGGCATCGTTCATTTTTCTAAGTACCAAAGTGCAGCAGAGGCTGCCAAGTGTCACCTTCCAAGTCCCTCTCTACTCTATCCCCAAAGAAAGTAGAAGGCACCACATACCCCTAGCAGGAGAAGTGGAAGATGCCATGTATCTTCCTAGGAGCAGTGGAGGCCGCCACGTATCAACTTTTGAGAGACCACCTTTGAGCTTAATCATCAAATGAAGATTGTGGTGGGTCTCGGATGATATTTTAAAGTACCAATGAAGCACTAAGTGTCACAAGTGAAGACTGCCATGTGCAGCCATCCTTCTTAAGGGTTGTCAAGGCAAAGAACACACTGAGTTTTGTTTTAATTAAGCTGCAAAGTATTGAGGAAGCAGGCTGTGATAGGTGTCGAAGGCAGGGCATTCCTCAACAAAATATAAAGAAAGCAAAACCAGCCAAGTGTAATCCTTTAGTGCCTTCTAGATCAAGAGGAGAGAAATTTCATAAATTAACTAAGTGTCCTTGTGTCTGTCTATCTGCTATAATAGAGATGGAGGGAAAATAGGTAGAAGTTATTCTTAGTAGATAGAACAATGCACTGGGTAGATTTTTGGGGCTCTCAAGAATTGAAAGCAATGTCTATTTGTCCCATAGTAGCAGAGGTAGAAGAGACAGTTGAGTGGCCAAAATAGGGATGAAATGAAGAATTTTAGGCACAAAGAGAGGTACTAGACATAGATCATCATGCCATAGTCAGGGCAGTTCCTAATAAGACCAGAATGCATCCAAGGCATTGAATGACCATTTGTTTTTTCCCTTGTGAGTGAATGATAGAGTCGAATTGTGCAGGAAGGGGGATGATGAAGGGAATGATCTGAGGCTATAAAAGAGGAAGATTTTAAAATCTAAAAGGGGGGATTTTTGATAGTTTAGACTTCTTGTAATTTTGACCAATAATATCATTTGCTCTTGTCTTGATTTTCTGAAGTTGTAAAGTTGATATAATCATGCATGTTTTTGTGCCCTTTATGTGGCTGAATGAATTAAGGAAATTTAAGCTCCATGCCTTGGTTGGTGTTATCTATGTCATTTACACAGTAGTCCATGCTGTATATTTTCTAGTGTTGTGATTGGAAATGTTATTTTCTTTTGTCTCATTTTCTGGAATCTAAAGTTCTACATAACTGTGCATGACTTTGTGCCTCTTATGTGATTGAAGGGTTCTATTAAGAAGATTGAACACTATGCCTTTGTTGACAATTCATGTATCTCAACAAAAGACTCCCCTATTTTGATCCTCTATTCCTATTATTCAAATCATTTACATTGATCATGCACCTATCTGCTCTTAAATGTAATTGAATCATATAATAGTTTCTCTGTGCTCAGGTTAGGATTAGGATTACTCTCAGGTGCATCACCATAGTTAGGTTTCAGTTCCTACATTTTGCATTTATGTTTAATCTCCTATCCCTTTTCCCCAACACCTATAAAATAGAAGAGACCAACTTCTTTAAAACATGGAGGTTGTTTCAAGCTGCATTATCCCACAACTTGAAACTTCCCATTATTGATTGGCTAGGATCTAGCACAATTTTATGCCATCAATAGTAGGATTCAAAATTATATCAAGGGTCTTTGTATTCTGCACCAACATGATTCTTATGATCATGAATTCCAATGATGATGCCTAGGTCTTTAAAAGAGCAAAAAAATAAGGATTGAGGGAAGAACATTTAAATATCATACAAGGAGAACCCTCAATATCTATTATAGATGCATGACTTAGGATCCCACACCTAGGTAGATGGGCTACCTCATATTTTTGTATCAATAGGCCTCCATAGCCATTATTATAACAAGGAGAGCCTTCTCTAAAATCTCCCCAGACATTAAATGCCATCAATAAATAGCCTAAAATAATTAAAACTAGACTTGGAGGAACTCAAGGAGATCTAATTTTCCTTAACTCATTAGATTCAAATGGCCCAAAATATCTAGCTCCTCCACCTATGCAAGAGCTTATAAGTGTGGAAGTTTAAAATAAACTAATTCAAGATGCCTCCACCAAAATTGAGAAGACTATAACTTTTTAGAAGAGACCAAGGTCTCATCCTCTTTCAAGAGCTCCCTCAGCTCATCACCAGGATACACAAGGAAATTCTATCAATGAATAAAGGGATACAGATGAAGAGGAGGAATTGAAAAGAGAAAAATTCCTTAGACTCTAATACATTATAGGAAAGGCACCTCTAGATAAAAATAAATCAAGGATAAAACACTTCTTTTCTCTACTACTCCAATTTCCTCTTTTTATTCACTTCTTGTAATTGGTTATGTTCCTCTTGATCCCATTTCCCAACCACCATTAGTCACTCCCAAGGTAGAGGATTTATCCTCTACCCATTTTGTCTCCATTTTCCCAATTGTTTCTACTCCACTAGTTATATTTACATCTTTAATGACCTCCACTACTTCTATAGCTACATCTTCCACTACCTGACACCCCCTAAAGCTAAAAGGAAGACCTCCAAAAAAGTTATGGGAACATCATAAAGTTCCTAAATTCATGTCTAATTCACTCTAATATACTTTCTAATTCCTTTTTCCATATCCTCTTAATGCACCATTGTGACATATTCTGAGAGATATGGAAATAAGAAAATAGTATACACCATTAGCCCACTACCTCAACATGGGGGAGTAGACTGGTCTAAAATCATTTGGCCTTCCCTTCCTAACAAATTACTTGAAGAAAGTTTGAAGTAACCATCTTAAGAAACATTATTTGAGATTAAAATCAAGGAAACTTAATAAATCAACCCATCCTTATTGGTCATCCCTCAATGGGATATTGATTTAGGGTCAAAGGCTTCCTAGAAGCCAAACCTCATAATCACAAAGATGCCTATAGTGAGTTCTATATTTGATAAATCTATAAGGAGTTTATAGAGGGTAAGAAAGAGAAAATTTAAATATAATGCTAAGAGATGGATTATCCTAGAAAAGAGACAAGAGGTTTTTACCTTATCCAAAATAAAGAATAGTAAATTGGGGTAGTCCCCATATGTGGAGGACTATAGGTCCTATCTTAATACACATAAGGATGCCTTGTTGGAACTACATGAGGGAATAAAAATGGATAGGTTATATCTCAATCATGAATTAGAGTAAGTAAAAGAATAACATTTTAAATATTTGGAGAAAATAAAGAAACAATAACAACAGGTTCACATTCATCTTGAAATTTAATCTAAAGTATAGAATGTTGCTCCTAGATTATATAAAATTCTTGAATCCATTACTTTATTGAGGGTATATTTGACCCCTCATTTAGTTAGGACTCAAAAATTATTTGATTCTTTGAAGTAGGATGAGAATAAGTTAAAATTCTTTATTCTTTACACAACTAATAAGGCATATAACCACCTTGACTTGATGGAACCACTAGAGGCTTCAAATGCTCCCAACTTGGTAGTCATCATGACTCAAGAAGTTTAGAATTGGATTGTGTTAGTTGAGGTAATAATTCCTAAGTATGTTGAACATGAAACTCTCATTTTATAGATCTTAGGAGATCTAAATATCTCATAAAAAATAGACTCAGCAGGTAGGCTTATAAATAGATTCAATTTTGATCAACTTCTTTAGTAAACTTTTGATAACTTCAAGCAAAGTCTTCAAGGATTTTCATTGGAGGAGATTGAGGATAAGCTAAATTTTTCATGTAATAAGGTGATGAAGTTCAAAAATTTTAGAATAAAATTTAAAAATAAAAAAATTGAGCATGAAATGCTACTATAACAACTAAAAAGGGTGAGACCTTCATTATTAAACATGGATATTATCTAGTATCCATATGACCTTAGGGAAAATCACTTTCATGTTTTGAACGTGAAAAAGAAAATTGCCACTTCAATTTGTAGTTTAATCCCAGTATCCACCTCAACACCTCTAATACTTAGTAGTGTCATGCCCACATTCAGTCAGCTTTGATTTGAAGGATAATTTTGTACACATACATGTAAAAATAACTAATTATTGTATTCATAGTTTACTTGTATTTAACATTGAAATGTAAAAGTTGCATGGAATATCTACGAGCATGCACATGTTATATTTATTTGTACATGTTGAATTATGTTTAAACATAATGATAGTGAACATACACATGCATACATGCTATTTTGAAACTAAAATTAGAACTAAGGTTCTAATTATAATGTAACTATGACTTTAGTTGAGCTTGGAGGATGAGGAGAGCGATCACCAATTTTATTTATACATTTATAACCCTCACTCCAAAGGGTTTGAATAATTTTTACTAATACATGATGAAATTAGTTTGATGGTATTACAACTATGTAGATGTTCTTTACTCCCATCTATGTGTTATTAAGGTTTTATTTTCTTGGATGTGTTAACTCAATAATTTGAATTGTGCATAAGCTATATATAATTCTAATTATTTTAGTTGATAAACACTATGTCTAGATGTGCAAAAGCTATTAAAATTTAGTAGTTTTCATTGATAAAAGAAATTAGTTAGAATTGTATTAACATTTTGAGGTGTGTAAGAGTGTTTTCCTTTTAGTATAGTCATCTAGGTGTAAGCTAAAACTATCATAGACACCTTCTTGATTCAAGTTGTAATCTCTTAAGTAATGTTTTGAAACAACTCTAAGACAAACAACCATTAGTTAATATCATTAAGTTTTTTATGTTTTATTCACATACCCTTTAATTGTGGTTGCCTGTATGTGTGCCATAGCTACAATAAGTAAACACTAATTATGGAAACACTTTTCCACAATAGAAACTAACCTAGGGGTGAGTCTTAAGGCTATATATCCTTATATTTATGATCTAACCTTCCCTCTTTCTATAGTTTATTTAGTGATCGACCCACTTTTAGATTAATATCCACTCATCCATCCAACTAATTAAGTTTGATTTTTTTAAAGATTTATTTCACTACTTGAACCATTTGGTAAACAAACTACATGCTCAGCTTGTTATTACACAGCCTAGTTTTTCAACCCATACTTGCAACTCATGCCTTAGAGTGGAATTTTTCTCCATTTTAATCCTAAAATGCTAGAGGTCATCTCATTAAATATTTGAGTTTGTATAAAAAACACATCAATAGGTTATCTTACTAGATACCTTGAACATGTAGATGATTGGAAATTTCTTTAAAGGTATGTCTTAAGAAATACCTTAAAGGGCCTTGTAGTACCTTTAAGGGGTCTCTTAGTAGATACCTTTAACATGCACATGATTGGAATTTTATTTTAAGGTATCTCCTAGGAGATACCTTGAAGGGACTTGTAATACCAGTTTAAGGGTACTGTTATGAATGTTTGAAAAGTATATCCTAGGAGATACCTTCAAAGTACTCTTGTAGTTTTAGATTAAGGTAAAAACAAGTTTTGAAGGGGCCCCAAAACCCTTTACATCAAATAAGATATAAACCTTAAGCACATCCAGGAATCTAAATAACCTGGATCCTATAAAAGCTAAACCAGATAAACTAGTAAACTGAAAACAACCTACCAGAGCTAGACAAATAATAACTATTGGTTATTATTTTTTTTACAAGACCAAAGTTTCATATCTAGAGGAGGGACCAAAATCTTAGATTTTTCCCTCTTAACAGTTGTCCAGCCATCCTCTACCTTAGTTGCCTCAGCAGCCCATTCCACAGAAGGCCAAGAATCATGAAGCCCAGGGGGCGAAAAAACCTCAGCCAAAACCTTAGGAGAACCAACCACCAACTGACTTCTAGGAGAAACCTTCAAAACAGGTGGAGGAACCACCACCTCCTCGAAAATTAGTTTAGATAGATTACATAAACCAATCTCCTCCGAACCTTCAACAGGAACCGTCTCCAGCTGAGACTCCTGATCCATCGAAACAGATAAGATACTCTTTTCCTTCTCATTCTCAGAATCAGTCGAAGCTTCCTTAGGTTGTTCTGCAATATAGTGATCATGATCAGCTTCTGCCCACCAAGAAGGAGATCTTCTGGGTCTGGATTTCCTTGCAGTGCACCGGGCTGCAACATGCCCCGTCAGATGACACTTTCTACATCGAAAAGGTAACCCTTCAAAATCTAACATTTGCGTCCAAGATCCCCTAGGGGAATCTAGACAAATCACCTCAGGAAGGCCCTTAGAAACATCCACTTCAACCATAAGGCGATCACAGGTCGATCTAAAATACCTCTTGGTTTCTGCATCCACAAATAAAAATTCCCCTATAGCATTTCTAATGGTTTTAAACACCGAATCATGCCATAGATGCAATGGTAAATTAGGGAGCCGAACCCAGACAGGGATCTTGTTAAAAGTTTCCATTACAGGATTGAAATCCATATGCCACCGTTTGGCGAAGAGAGGGTATTGCCAAAGTACTCTTGTAGTTATTATAATGGCATTGAAGGTATATTCTAGGAGATACCTTGAAGGGTCTTGTAGTGCCTTCAAGGGTTCTCCTAGTAGATACCTTGAACATACACATGATTATAATTTTATTTCAATGTATCTCCTAGGAGATACCTTGAATGACCTTGTAATACCCTCAATGTTGATTGAAAAGGTTATTGCAAGGGATTTTATATAACCATGGTGTAAGGGGATTAGATGAGTTATGGCTATATGAGTGAATGTGTAAATATATTTAGAAAGAATAAATAAAACACCTTAAGTGAAAATGAAATTTATATTCACTAATGGTGAATTGATTATTTTAAGACTTGTTTAAACATTGATTCTCCATTAATATAGATAAATTAGGAAAGATAACAACAAAAGTAACGGTCATAAAGGGAAGTTAATACCAAATCTAGGGTTTAAAGGATAAAGCATCTTCTAAATGGGTAATCAATCACTATCAAAAGCTAGCTACTCAATATGGCCAAAAATGGATAAAACATCATATCTCATTGCATGTGTCAACAACCATTGATTTCTAGTTCTAGATTGTAAAATCTACCATATCAGCATGCCTCATGCACCAATTAAATATATGTTAGCTCCAAATATAACTCAATAAGACATTCAAAAGGAAATTTATCTATGTGAAAAATATAAAGGAAACTTGTTGAGTACAAATTTTTCATTTCATAATTACATCAATTTAAATAGTTGAGCTTCAAGTAGAGTTCTACATTTTCCTAAGTATAGAGAGTTGATGATCTGTAATTCATATACTGTTCAACAAATCATCTAGGTAACATGATAAAATAGAGTGATCTCAACTTATCAAGCCTTTGTCTAACATGCAAAAAAAATGGGAATCAGTCTTGCACTCCAACAAAAAAAATTCATGATCTTAAACCATTTGAGCTGCTAAGTAGACGTTTTTCCTTCTAGACCCTATACAATAAGTGCAAGCTCTATCTCTCAAATTACCACAATAGTTTCATAATTCATATGTCAAGTGAATGATATGACTAACAATTTTTAGTGATATGGGTTAGGTTATTTATCCATTCTTTACCTGGTATAATGATGACAATATCTATCTTTCCCTAGATGTGACTATTGTGATTAATACACATGTAGTGTCTAGAGAAATTGGGGGTACTTGCATGTGAAGGATATCTCATCCCTTATAAATCAAAGTAATTATTGGAAAAAATTAGTCTACACACAAAAAAATTTCTATATGTATTAGGCCATTCTCTTGGACCTTTTAGTAACCTTTTATCCCCATGACTAGTCCTTTTGTGGTCCTGATTTGGACATGAAATATAGTATTTTGGGAAGTCATGGTATGTTGTGGGTAGCTAAGTAGAGTTATGTTTGAGTGAGTGATCTAGTGGTGGAAGGAAGAGACAAACCACATGTCACTTTCTAGCTTTTGAAACATTTTAAGCAACCTTTAAGGTGAATTTGGTGATTTTGAGGAAAAAGCCCAAAAATAGGTCTAAAACTACAAGTGAAGGATCTAATAGGTTTCCATGGTTTCCAAGAATTTATGGAAATTAGGGATGTTTTAACAAAGTATTTGATATTATAATGAGTCAAAAATGATGCCTAGAGGAGATATTATGCCCAAAAGACCCCCAAAAGTGCATTAGATGACTTAAGGGTCTTCAAAATAGAAATTTTAAGTGAAAATGTAAAATTTTGAGGAATTAAAATTGTTTTTTAATTATTCCCACATCCTTATGGTGTTTTTTTTATCCTTGTATACATGTTAAAGGTCATTTTAAGTCATTTGTAGTGGAGGAGAGGAGTTTGGGAACAAAAGGATGCATTTTGGAGCCTTTTATAGCTTTGGTAAAATAGGTTTTTGGAGATTTTTATTGATGAAGGGGATATATGGTCACATTAAGGAATAAATTTTTTAAATAATATCCTATTATATTTCCCTAAAATAATATTCTATCATAATAACCAACAGAGGCAAGGAAAACCTATTGGCTACAAACTAGGCATGCAATAGGTTTTCTACCATTAATAGAGGTCCAAGAATTTCAAAAGGTTTTAAAAAGGAAATAAATTTCATTTAAATCATAAAAAATCTTTCCCAATATTTTTATTTCATAGGTATACTTTTTGTTCTTCATGATTAGTAAAAACTATTTTGGGCAATTTGGGATAGCTCTAAGAGAGCCTCAAGTTTTCACTCGGTATGGTTAGAGGAGAGAGAGTTGATATAATATTTTATGAAATTATTGAGACCTTTATGGCCTTAAAATTTGTTTCATTGGTTTTATAGTTCATCTCCCCATATTTATGAACAATTACTAATAGTTTAGGGGTGTCTAGATGGCCTACTCATCCAAACAAGGTCTTAGTTTTCCCTTGTTTCTTCATTTTATAATTCAATGAGAAATAATAGTTTTAAGGGTGTTTTTGTAAGGTAAAATAGGATATACTCTAATTATTTTCATCATATAATTCATCCCAAGAAGTTATATATGGAATAAGACCTATTTTCTTTGTTACCCTTATGAAATGGTCATTTAATCAATTTTAGAGAAGAACTAAGTTAAAGAGATAATGTACCTCCTCTTCCTCATGCCACATCATATTACTCAAGTGATATTGTTCATCAATCCACAATAGTTAATAAAATACTTTATGGGTTAAATAAGGACTAGTATAGCTTGATAAATCTCTAATTACATCCATGGTTTGAGGAAGAAGGAATAAATTACTCCATTTGGGGGTTTTGGCTCAATTGACTCTTATTATTAAGTGAAACCATATATGAAACCAATAAATGAATTGGTTTTCACATAGAGGATAATGAGATAGTTCATAATTTGTGATCTTCTTAAGGTCTAAACTCAGTCATGATTGCATTTGATGTTATAAGGTGACCTACAACCCTAATCGACTAAGGAGAAATCAAGCATGCTTTAAAGAAGTCTAGAGTCCATTTAAAGGTTGGGTGAAATTAAATAGGAAATCCTAAGCAAAGTAAACATATCAGATTGTAAGATGAGGTCACCATTGTCTAGTTTCAAATATGTTTCTTATATCTCTACTTATTCACACTTGTAGTCATAGTATTTTCATTTCAAAGCATCGTTATGGAGATGTTTAAAAGAGTTTTTAAGGTATGGGATACCTTATTGGAGAATAAGACATCAAGTCAAAATCTCAAGTAGCACAAGGACTATGGTTACATTAAATGATATATATATATATATATATATATATATATGTATGTATATGTATATATATATATATATATATGTATATATATATGCATATGTATATATATATATTCATATATATATATATATATGTATATATATATACATATATATATATATGTATATATATATACATATATATATATATATATGTATATATATACATATGCATATATATATACATATATATATATATATACATACATATATATATTATATATCATTTAATGTCACCATATATATATATATATATATATATATATATATATATATATATATATATAGTCAGTCATGAGTGTGCACCTATAGGTACCATGAAGAGAATGCCACATTGGAAATATGTAAATTGATCTTGTTTCAAGTTTTGTAGTGTTTTGGAATCCATTTGAATATATTGAGAGATTATAAAACTTGTTGAATGATCATACATTATGCACATGTTTCATGTTTCTCCACAATCACTAACTACACATTGAAATGTCCACCTATAGGTGGTATTGGTAGAGACTTGGTAATGTTTCATAGGGATAATAAATAATTTGTTTTATTTATTCATAAGGTTTTGTTAATATGGATAGGCCTTAATAATATGGTATAAGGTCATAAGATGTGCATAACCCATACTCTAACATCACTACCTTATGCACTACTATGTGTGCATATACAGGCTACCACAAGGATTTTAGGGTGTGATCTAGAGGTGTCTAACATGTTTTTATATCCACATGAGGGTTTTAGAAGTTTCAAATACATTTTAATTCATTAATAATGCATTAGATGTGTAGGTAGAGTTAATAGGTCATCTTTAAAGTTGAATGACTATGTTAGGGACCATTTCCCTAAAACACAAAAATAGAGTCTTGAGCAATTTTAGAGATGCAATATGATTATGTCACAAAGGGTTTTGAAAAATAAAAATTCACTCATACATTATCCATATCCTATGGTAATATCCATGAAAAAAGGAATGGGTGTGTGACTTGTGGAGAATAGTGTTTGAGGGCCTCCAAGTTGTACTTTTGTTCACTATGATCATTTAGTTTATTCTATAGGTTTGGAGCTTCAAGT
Source organism: Torreya grandis (assembly GCA_037957365.1). Lineage (NCBI taxonomy): Eukaryota > Viridiplantae > Streptophyta > Pinopsida > Cupressales > Taxaceae > Torreya > Torreya grandis. The sequence goes on along the minus strand of JARHVA010009417.1, from coordinate 137,926 downwards.
GACCTCTACAACCAAGTATGGAAAGTGAGAGAATGAAAAAATGATGGATGCTTATATGAAGATATTTATGACATTTTTTCCTCAAAGATACACAAACAAGGGTTGAATTACAAGGTTCAATCCTTAATCAACATCTATAGGTCCTTTGCCCTAGGACAATTCACCTACAACCTGACTATATATTCTTTATAACTCATGAAGTAAATAATTTGGGAACACCTTAATCATTATTATAATAATATAAATATACCCCATAGTATTTAGATAAGGGAATGAGAAGTTTCTTTCATGGAAATGCACAGTCCACCTTCAAAACCTTGCATATAGTGAGCTTTCCTATGAGTCTATTTTAGGTTTTAATGCATTTGGAGGTGATAGGGATACCAAATAATCTTGGTAATTTTTAAAAATAATATATTTGTCTTAGATAATATTACCAAATAAATTATTTTCTTGGGAAAATATGGGAATTACTATCTATTTTGTCTCAAATAGAGGGTACTCCCCTAGGATGCTAACCTATAGACTTTGAAGAAATGGGATAACAAGATGATCTAGGGGGTGGTTGAACCTCTAAAATCTATGTGGATAGTTTTTTAACATATATAAAAAAATGGAAAACTATCCACATATGACTTAAACATTCTAAAATTGTCTATAACTTCAAGGATGCAGACAAGCCTATTGGCCTTGGTTTAGGCCTAAAGCCCAAGTAGGGGGTTAATTCCATATATAGTGTTAGATGAACATTATAATGATTTATATCATTATTTTGGGGAGTAATAATGTGTATCCAAGCTATAAATATGCAAAATAAACCAAAAAACCAACCCTCAAGCCAATTTTATGAACCTTGTAGATTGTTTGTACATAAAAAGAGACCAAGAACCTTCTACATGGTGGAACATTAGAGGTAAGGAGTGGTTTGAGTATTATAAGGAGGTGGGTGAAATTTAAATACACATATATAAGGTCATTTTACATTTTTAAACACTCTTGAACTCCTAATAATGAATTTTTAGGATCTCAGGCCTGTATAAGAGAGGAGAAACCATAGGTTAGGGTTTTGTTGTTTCAAGGAGTTTCCATTATCAGAATGAGTTAAAAGTTTTTAATTGTGTTGGGTTTTGTGTGAACTAATTTAATCAAATGGTTTTAGACTCATAAGTTCTTTTTTATATGGTTTCCAAAGGACTATGTTATCCTAAGACCTAAGTAAGCCTGACTAGTAAGGCCATGGTGTTGGAAAAAGGATATATAGGTAGAGTTTGACCAAGTAAATTTGTAGAGGAGATTATTTTGATAAATTTTCCTTATATATAAGGTTAATTTATATTTATCTCTTTTAATATGTTTGTATAAGTCCAAAAATAAGAAAAAAGGGTTATAAGCCTTAGGAGTTCTTTGTGACCCTGAGTTCTGGAATGAAAGTTGAAGATTATTTGTGTACTTGAAATAAGTTGTACTAGGTGTATTAAGATAATCTATGATCATTGGTGAATGAATACTAGGTACTTAATGCTATGTCAAGATATGACACTTGAAGCCTAGGAAAGTTGCCTAGTGGAAGCTAGTGAAGAGGTAAAGACAAGTAAATACCTGACATAATGAAAGAAGAAGGTGACTTAAAAGAGTATTTAGAAAGATATTTAATTGAAAGAATATTCATATATTAAGAGTTATATATTGTTGGAAAACCAATAAAGGAATTCATTTTCCAATCCAATGGTGACATATAGCCAGCGTCAAAAGCACCCACACCCAATTAGGTGTGCAAGGGAATTAGAAACGTTTTAGGGTGAAAAACTTAAAGGAATTATATTTTGATATATAAATAACATTATAAAGTAGGGTAATACCATAATACTCCTTTTCACTAATCATCCAACTCTCTAAAACCTAAATCAGGGGTATAATTCATACATGTCTACAGTCAAAGTCAAACAAAGATGAAGGAGACTATTGTTATGACTAATGGTATGATTTCATAATACAAAGGAGAATTGTTATTTTAAAAAGGTTTATAGGGTTTTAGGTGTATAGTATATTTTCCATGATGAATACCATACCCCTATCATTGTAAAGAGAACTATATCTACCTACAACTACCAATAATTAACACAGTCATATGAAAGAGAATAATAACTAAGGAGGTTTTTAAACTGATAAAGGAATAAAACACTACTATATTGATCATGGTGACTGAGAAATAAACCAAAATCCTAAGTACCTAACTCTGTAAATCATATCATGAAGTTTCAAGGAAGGTCTAAGTAGAGGAAAGTGACCTACATTATCTCAGGTTCAGACTTCGTTCAAATTTGAAATTGATATTGAGGACATAGTGATGCATAGAGGTTTCTTGGTCATGAATGGGTGAGTAATAAATTATTATTTATAACAATTCATCATGATAAACCTCAAAACTTCTAGGAAACATAGTCAAGGGCACTAAGGAGTGACAGGCTTGTATCCATCCACCAAGGTGTTCAAGCACAAAATATAGTGAGAAGTTTCATGTTCCAAGAAGATGCTTCAAGAGAAGACAAATGGAATAAAATAAATAAATTTTTACACCATGAAATTATTAAATAAAAAATAAAAATGGAATCTACAATATTTTCTATAGTTTGGTTGATAATATGGAGGCTAATGGTCCTTAGAAAGGTTTCATGTTTAAGATAGTGGTTTGAAGAAACCACAAAGATAAATGTCATCTTAGGATCATCAAAAAATATATATGGTGGACCTAAAAAGACATGTTGGATTGAAAATTAACCTCATAATAACCTATACTAACAACTATCCTAGTTAAGTTCAATAATGTACCTAGAACCACCTTTGATTTGGATAGTGAGTTGGGTCTAAGATGTGTTCAAGTTATTTGGCAAGAAGAAGGAATCTAGAGAGAGTGGAGATCCCATTATGTAACCAAGGTGGTAATTATTCTAACATTAAAAACCAATGAACTAATTGGTTTTCACCAAGGGATGACTGGGTTCAAATTTGGATATGGTCATTGAGAGCAAGCCTATCTTTAAGAGGACAAAAGCTATTTCAAGTAAGGTGTTCCATGGTGGAGTCTCACTATATGGTTTCAAAAGAGAATTTGGAGATTTAATTGGGTATATTTTGATGATATATGGAATAAAATAATTAAATATACTTACATTCACCTCATATCCATCACCTACATCACTAAACACACAGGCATCCATGGATTTCCCTTAAGGATCTTGAAGTGACATAAGGTAACATGAGTTGCATGAATGTAAAGGAAAAAATGAAGATTGAAAAATTGAAAGGAGATATTATATGGAAATTTAAAAAAAAAATAATAATGATAACTCAAAAAACAAGGAAAAGGGAATAAAACATAGTTATGAATTTTGACCAACTAGGCACACATCGCTAGTTTTTTTCCGAAATGGGCCTAAAGGCCAAAATATGCAAGATCCAATCACAAATTTTTGTGGAGGGGATAAATGTGAAATATTATAAATATTAAAATAATAATTTACATTTTTTTTTAAATGGTAAATATTAAATCTTTTGGTACAATCAACCCTATGTCAAATCATGGTCAACATTAGAGCATGCCTTCAAGGAATTAGTCATTTTGGGGCATCTACAGGTCAAGTAGAAACATAAAATTTGGTAAAAATTGTATCCATGACCTATAAAATAATATTATTCCATAATTAAGGTACTAAAAATATTGAAATTATCCACTATTATTACACAGTCCACAAGTAGTCAAGAAGGTAGCCATTGGAGACAAAATGAAGTTTTATTAGTTTTAGGTGCCAAGAAGAAATTTAGGACTTAGAGAGTCATTAAAATGGTATAATATGATGTTCTAAACATATATTATCCTATTTAAGTGATAAAATTCATTTATTGATTTAAAATATTTAAATAAATACAAGTTTAGGCATGGAAGAAGCATGTAGGCAGCTCAAGGTAAATTGTTGAAAAAAGGTTCTAAAGGACAAAGTACATATCCAATTTTTTTGAAAATTGGTAGGATTGGTAATAATGACATATTATATCCATAAATTATATTATTATGTTAATATGATAAGTTTAAGTTTATGATATTTATACATAGTCCCCTTTATGTCTCATAATGGTCATTATTCATGCAGACATACTTTTTGACGTTTTAAGTTATGTTTGAGGATTCCAAGATTAGATAAGTAATTTAAAATAATTTAATTATGGTTTGAATAGAATTAAATAAAATTCAATATTTTTCACATTCCAAACTTCATGCAAACCCTGTAGGCAAGCTCAAAACCCCATTGGTAGTCTCAAAGGCATAAAAGGCAAAGTTGAGTTTTGATCATTTAGAGAGGTATTATGAGATATTTCAGGTGTAATGAGGATTTTTTTAAATAAAACATGACTATTTTAAATTTAAATTTTTTCCTTTTGAGGAATTCCAGTTTTTAGGCTTAAGACATCCAATTTTATCCCATTTTTAGATGCTCATTTCTTTCATATCATGACGAGTTGGGACAAGTGATTATAGTATGTTTTGATACCCATATATACTTTAAATTAATTTTTTATTGATTTTTTTTAAGGGACTAATTTTTATGAGCAATTATTAAGAGTGTAATCATGTCTAGAATGTTTTTATTTTATTATTTTTGGGAAACTAGTGTTTAGTTCCTAAATAATAAAGGGTATGGAGTAAGGAAAAAAATATAGTTTAATATGGAAAATATAGATTTTTATCAGATAATTTACATGAGGAAGAGAATAAAATTATTTGAAAATGGACTAAAATGAATGATTCAATATTTGAAAATTATGGTGTAGAACTAAGACACTATCATGAATCTAGATCTGACGTTAATTTTATGATTGGATAGGAGCACCAGAATAGGACACCTTGGTGTTTGGTGCTAGAGTAATTTTATACCAATGTTGTCTTGAAGGTTTTATCTTTATATTTTTTTGTTCATTATCTTATTTTGAGCTTGTGTATGAAATTTTGGAAGCCATATGTTAATATATCTCACTATAGGTCCATTTTAATCTCCAAACCCTATATATATCTATACACATGAAAACAAAAAATGCATCAAAAGAAAAAGGGAGGAAAATAAGGTTAGGGTAATAATGATTTCATGATATATAACCCGTACTATCCTAATAACTAACTACATTAACCCTCAAGCTATGGTCTCAGATCAAATGTAGTTATCCCTTAGGGAATGTGCATAATCAACATGAAATGTCGATGCAAGAATGACTTTCACCTAGGCCCTTCCTTGATCAAACAAGTAAGTAAATGTGTGATGAAAAATTATGACCTATATTATTGAGTGATTTTTATCTATGTACTATGCCAAAGTAGTAAGTGTTACATATAAAATGCCTTATGAAGTCCTTTATATAGGAGACTCATTATTTTGAATTCAGGAGTTTTATTAGCATTTAGTCAACATTAGGAAATTAAGGATAAAGCTAAGAAAGGGGTTGGGACTCAAAAAGTGAGGTAAAATAATAATTTAATCTCAAAATTACCTTAGATAGGAGCACTATAAATGGATACCCTAGGGTCTAGTGCTGTAATCCAATCCTAACAATCCTATCCTATAAGCTAGGGACCTAGGGGCATGGAAAGAGCATGGGAAATCTTAGCTGGTTGAGGTGGAATGACTATTTGAAAATCTCAAGATGACTAGGAATAATAAAAAAGATGATTCAATCATGAAACAAGACCAAGATGATTAAAATGAAAGACATGGCTAAATATGAACAAAGCTCATATTCTCTAATTAGAATATCCTATGAAAGGACTATGAAAAGACATGATATGTGTGGTTTTTTGACCAATTTAGGGTGTATACATTTTCCCTCATTTTAATCTATTGATGTAATGAAATGAATTACTAGAGTAAAATAAATAAAATAAAATGCATACTTGAACCTACATGCATGGAGATAAGTGTGTTGAAAAATGGTCCAACTCACTTCTTAGCTAGGGAAGTAGATGGAGAACCAAATATTTCCTAAATAAAGAAAGAATCCATAAAATGGATGCCCCTTATACTAAATTTTGAATTGGAATTAATGTAATCATGGAGAAGGAGGGAAATTATTACCCCCTATACTAAATCTGGTTGAAAATGAGAAATGCTCAAAGACCCAAAACCAATGTCTGCTCTCTGTCCTACATGAACTCATGTAACATAGAATGTGTGTATAGAAAATATATACTCTGAAGATAAAAATGTCTTTCCCCCACTATGAATAATTTGAACTAGAATTTAGAAATACTCAAAGGCCCAAAACCAATGTCTGCCCTCTATCCCACACAAACTCATGTAGTCTGGGTCTAGATAATACTATGGACCAACCACTTTAGATAGACATAGAATCCAAGCTAGTCATAACCTAGGTATAGCTCGGTGTAATTTGAAACTCTGGTCAATGTGTAAGAAGATAATGTCATGTCTTATCATTCAATATATATAATCTTGGATGATGAATAACATGATCATCTATGTCATGCCCCCAAATCTGGTATGTGAGTGATGCATATGTATAGTCTATTAATTTGTATAACCACATATGATATGACCTATTGTGTCATGCCCTATGTGCAAAACTAGAGATCAAAACTATGTGTGCTTCACTATGCCTATAATCTACTTTTTGGTCTTGTAACTATGTCATGCTATATGAATATATATGTGTGAGACATGTAGTAATGTACATGCCCCCTAATCTGGTATCTAAGTCTTAATTTGTATCAAAGTCATTATGAATCCATATAATCTAAACCACTATATGTAACTATTCTATGTATCTATAAGTTAAAATCACTATGGATTCATATGATCTGAACCATTGTATTTGCATAGTCTATGTATCTATAAACTAAAAGTATATCCCTCATAATGTCTTGAGCAATGCTAAGTGAATCATGTAATCTAAATCACTATGTATCTTGATCAATCTAAGTTGAATATACTAATCTAAATACTATATGTGTATGAACCATGGTGTATCCATCTGTGAGAGTGGATGGGTCATGTTGGGTAAGTGTAAGAATAGAAATAGTTGGAATGATGCCCCTTTTTGGGGAGAGGGATAAAATTTATAATAGACAAGGTTGAGCCAAAAGTGATGACTAGTGGTGTAATGATAGAAACAAGGATGATATAGTTTGAATTGATTGAGAAATTATTTTATTGATTAGACTAAGTTTTTTGAAATTTGAACAAGCTTTTGATTGGTTAGGACCAAATTATATGTCTGGGTATAAGAGAGGTATAAATATTTATGTGCCATAGTAGGTAGATGAGGTATTAAGAGACAAAGGATTACGTGATGTCAAAGATATCATTGTCATAATTTTGTGGAACAAAATGGTTTGTAAAATGGAACTATGGGGTTCTATTTATGGGAAAAATGATATTTTTCTTTGAATCAAAAGTTGTTTGATATAGGAAAATTGGAATGATTCTTGATTTATTTGTGCATTGACTAGGTTGAGAGTTTGATAGTTTGAGTGAGAGATATGTCTAGGAGATGAGCACCTACTGTGATGTAGTTTTATTAATTGGTAGCATAGGTTGAGGCTAATAGGGAGGCTACCCTAGTAAGTAGCTGATATGCATGATTTTTGCTTATTTGGAAGCCTATTTTTTATGTTTTGAGGCCTTTTAAAGTAGCCTAGGATGATTTCCAATATTTCCAACACTCTTGTCTAGGAGTCAACACTCTTGTCCAATGTTTAGTGTTACTATCCAAGTTTTGGTGCTATTGTCTAGCACTAGTGTCCTTTCTATAATGTTCTTGTCCACAGGGCCTAGTTTCTTGAGATTTTGATTTATGACCTATTTATTGTATAGCTTGGTTGTTAATTTGGCATGGTTGACTAATATATATGATATTTTTTGTGTTTTCAAGGACAAGATATGGATGAGGTAGTTATATAGAGGCTAGGTGATGGAGACACTGAGGTTGTTACCATTTTTAGCTAATAAGAGAGTTGTGATGGATAAGGTAGGGCTGGGTCATGTGTGTGACCAAGGCATTATGTAGTGGGATAGCTATTTGATTATCACCTTATGTGAGAGGTGAAATGTAGTCACATGTACTTTCTTGATTTTGATTGGGGAGATTATGATTACTCTAGAGGATGTGTATCATATTTTACATTTGCTAGTTAGTGGATGGTGTGTGACATTACAAAATGACATGGGTGTTGATGCTATTGATCATGTGTCTTTGTAATTTATTGGTGTGCCCTCAATCATACATTAGAGAGTTAGTGATATCAATGTATTATTATCAGTTATTGTGTAGTTGAGTGTTCCACATTTATGGAAGTGGTTAGCTAGTTTATTGGCTTCATTTTTTGTTGTAGATGGGAGTAGGGTGGTGATTGCATATAGGATACATAGGATTGTGCATAGTATAGAGATGTATGGAATTGTGCTCTCATGGGGTAGGACTATGCTTTCCCACTTATACAAATATGTTTACAAGTTTACTTAAGAGGAATTTAGTAGTGGTATGAGTGTAACTACTTTATTACATTATTAGTCTTATGAGCACATAGCAGTTATGTGACTAATTAGATTACCTAGGCTAGAGTGGGCACCTTTGTGACCATATGGGAGTAATGGATGAGTAAATTTTCTATTTGGTCTCCTAGGATATATCACTATAGATTATTTTTAGATAGATTGGTGGCTTAGGATATCATATAGAGGCCCTATAGAGAATTTCCTATGTGGCCCAAGGATGGAGTACAATTATGGTATATGAGGGTTAGTTGGTTACATGACTATTGGGTTGAAGAGTACAAGTACTTTCAGTATGATCACATGACTAGATAGTTTGGGGTACCATAAGATGTGCCCCTAGTAGCATGGGTGTGGATGAGGAGTGCACAAGAACCAACAAGGGTAGGAGCTCTTGTGAGGCCTGTTAAGAATGAGTTAGCATAATTACCTTTGGATGCATGAGATGCATCTATAGATATTCCTAATGTAGATCATGTTGGATACAATGAGGCATATACCACATGGTAGGATAGGAATCAGTGGGCTCTATTATATCTTATTGATGGAGGAGATGCCCCTGAGTATGAGGATCTTACTTTGATCTAGATGATGGGAGGTAAACATTGATTATATTTGAATTGTGTATAAGTTTATGCTTATTTTAACTTGTTTTTTTAAGATTGTATGTCTAACGTAGTGTTGTAGTTTTGTGTTCAGGTGGAGAATGAGGTGCTTGAGATGAGGTACCTATTGGGGTAGGAGGTGGAGATGATGAGTACTAGGAGACTATCATTGAGTCTACACTCCATGAACTTACATGGCATGTACCTAATGATGTTATTGAGGAAGATTTGATAGAGCAAGTAATATTTATATCTAGAATTTATACTCATTTGTTTGATATGGCTTCTATAGAGACAACTACATATGTTAGGGTATTAGGAGAGAGAGATGAGCTAAGGGTTGAGATGGATAGGAATAAGATGCCTCCACTTGATTATGGATTGGTGAGTACATAGGTTATGGATGAGTGCATGGATCTTCAAAGATGGTCTATGGACTTGCATGAGGAGCATGGTCAATTGTTAGAGAAAGAGAGTCATTGTAAGAGACATTTGAGAAATGATGAGGTGCAAGGCCATCGAGTGTTAGGTTGGACTATGGGACTAGTGCTAGAAGAAAGAGTGAGACTGAGAGTAAGGGCATGATACCCATTCATTATTGATTGTACCTTGATATGATGTATATGTTTTGAAAACTTCATTATATATATGGATATTTATTTGAATTTTGATTCAAGTGTATTGTGTTATGGATTTTGGAATGGATTAGTATATTTGTTGCAATTTGTTAATTAGGAGTAGTTGATCTAGTAATGATATTGATATTTTGCATATATTTGGTAAAATAACATTTTAGGATGTGATTTTTTTGTTCATGATATGTTCACGTGTGATGTTAGGTTTTGAATTTGAATTGTATGTAATTAAAGAACTTTATTTGGTTTGTAATTATATGTGAGCAAAAAAATTATTGGTTTTATAATTGTGAAATTATTTGGATAAATTAAGCTCATTTGAGATTGGTAAATTGGGATTTGGTAAGATCTAGATTTTGATAATCAAGTTTTGGCTATGGATAGTTATTGAGAATTAGGAATGTTAGTTTTTAGTATATGGGTATGTAAAGTAGCATGTTGTGCATATTACCTCCTTGAGAGCGGCTCAAGAATATAAAGGCTAAATAGACTGTTGGATCCATCATTACCATGCTAAGTTAAGCTATGAACTAATGCTATTATGAATGTGTGTCATATAACTCTATTTTTTATCACTATCTAAACCTTGATGGCCAACTAAAAAACTACCCATACTACTCATACTATGTAGGAATCTGATCTATATTTGATATTATCTGCTATATACTAATTATAGATATGGATGGAGACTCTACAAAATGTAACTTTATTAGTCATGCAACTAAAATGGTGTGCTATGATGAAGGCTTGTCTATCTATAATAATATACCATGTGGTCTCTACTATGATGTGTATGACTAAGCAATAGATCAAGATGGAGTTGAAACCTATGATGGGGGCTCATTTAATCTCAATCATAGTGGGTTGATATATGAAATAGGTCCCTAAAAATATGACTGTAGTGAATATCTCTTAGGAGAAATTCTCTATGATGTGGGTTCATTTAATATTAATTATAGTAGATTGCTACATGAGATAAGACCTAGAAAATTTGGTCATAGTGAATATTTCTCTAGAGTAGTATTTTATTGTGGTGCCTGTGATTCTGATGGATATGTATATGGATATACACTATGTACTCCTCAAACTACATTTTTATATGTAAGATGTTCTTATTGTACTAATTTTTAAATATTTTAAGTAGGTAGAGTAAGAGATATCCTATAAGGCTTTGTCCTAAAACATGCATTATTCCCATTATGAGTGACCAATGATTCCTATAAAAGAATGTCCTTGGATTACTCTATTATGGATGAATGAGGTATAAGGTTCCTTAATGGAGGAGATATCAGTGCCCCTTATGTCAATGTTATGATTCCATTATCAACACATCTATTAATGCAATCTCTGAGTCCATAACAATCATTATCTCTATGTCCACAGATATGATGATAGTTATAAAAGGGTCAATGTGGCTATCCATATAAGAAATGTGGATCTTGTTTATGATTAGAAGGTAATCTGATTAACCTCCTCTTTATGAGTGTTGATAATATGACATATGGGCTATCCCATTCTAAATCAAACTATAGTGGTGCCTTGTTGATATTCTCTATAGTGTATACTATAGGTTGTGCTCTAGAAATTGGCTCTCTATTCTTAATTGGTTGATTTTATAGTTATGGTATCCTATATTGTTTAGGACATGGTGGATGGTGGATTCTAGGAGCTATAGGTATTGTTGTGAAATCTAGATTAATCTGATCAACTGAATCTGCCTCAATCAATCCCAATTTCTTTTCCAAAGATAGAATTGTATATCATAAGTTCCTGAAAGAGGACTCTATATGATATAGTAGATGCTCGAGGAGAGGTTCATGAAGCCACTTAATAAATATATGTTGAATCTCTAATTTTTTTGATTTTTAGATCAATATTAACATGTGAGTCTTGAATTGTAATATATAATCACTAACTGGCTCTAAATTACTCTAATGTAATGTTCCAAGTTTCTCATATGTAACACAAGAGCCCATTTTTACTATGTAATATATGAGAAATTCCTCCCCTAGGTCATCATAAATGTGTAATGAGCCAATAGGGAATAGATGAAAGAGCCAATTTTTTGCTTTCCCCACTAATGTTTTTTGGAATAACTTTAGTAGAATCAAAAGACTCACTTGAGATGGAAAAGCCTTTTGAAAGGCCTGAAGGTGTATGAATGGGTCTCCAGTTCTATCAAAGTGAGGCAATGATGGCATCTATAAATTCTTAGGTAATGAAGATTTTATGAATGTATTTGAAATGGGATTACCATGTAAATCATTGGCATCCATCCAAGACTTATAAGCCTTTTAATGTAAGGAGATGTAATTAGTGTTGTAATTCACCAACTATATTCATTAAATAGATAATCTCTTGGGATGGTACATTAGTGTTGTCCCCCAAAAATATCACTCATTTTTGGAACAAAATTTGTACTATTTTGGTCCTACAGACCAAAATTGTCTCTTCCCTTTCTGAAATTTGTCTTGGGCATTCAAATTCCTCATTTTTCAAGCTTCTCAGGAATCTACGGACTCTACAGGCAGGTTCATTTCTAAAGGTTCAAAGGCTTTTGCAGGTGGGTTCAATCAAAAGAATTAGCTTCCAACACTTAGTCATTTTTGAGATTGGTTTAGTGCCTTGGTTCAATCAAAAATGTCCATCAGCAAGTATCAACAGCAGGTTTAATGCATTTGGTTCAATAGGTTCAAAAGCTCTCAACACAACTGTGAAGTTCAATCGGCAAAGTTCATCACTTTGGTTCAATCAAATGGTTTAGTGATTTGGTTCAAGGCTTCATTTGAACCATTGAACCAAAGCTTGGTTTAATGGTTGGTTCATCATCTTTTGTTTCAAAGGCAGGTTTAAACAAATGGTTCAAAGGTGGGTTCAATCAAGCGGTTCAATGCTTTAGTTCACTTAGTTGGTTCATCCACTTGGTTCAACGCTTTAGTTCATCCACTCAGTTCAACATTTGATTCAATCAAATGGTTTGTCAGTTGGTTCAAAGGATTCATTTGAACTGTTGAACCAAAACTTGGTTCAATGGTTAGTTCAATGCTTTAGTTCATTCAATTGGTTCATCAGCTTGAACCATCGGCTTGAAGCATTTTGGTTCAAAGCTTGGTTCATCAGCTTGGTTCAATGTTTGGTTCAACCAAGTAGTTCAATGTTTGGTTTAATCAAATGGTTCACTCAGTTGGTTCAATCAAATGGATCATCGACTTAGTTCAAAGAAGCCTCTTAAAGGACAAGTGCCCATGAGGTGGGAACTTGGTCAACAAAAGTACCCTTTGGAAGGGTCATTTTCAAAGAAGGTCGTAAAGGTAATTCTTTCAAATTTTTGTTTAAGGAATTCAAAAAAGACTAAGGCAAGAAGAAATTCCTTCAGACTTTTATTTGAAGGAATTCCTTTGGACAAAAAGTTTGAAAGAATTTGGAGAAGCTATGGGCAGAAAGCTCAAAAAAATTTCCAAGGAGACAAATCAATTCTGTAGATTTTTTATTTGTAAGAAGTAATTTTGTGAACTTTTTATCCACATAAAATTGTCTAAGAAATTTGTCTATAGGAAAATGCCTACAGAGAAAGCCTAGGGAAAATACCCATGGAGAAAGCCTGAGAAATAGTCCACAGGAAAGCCACGAGATACTGCTGAAGATAAAAGGCCACATAAGGACCCCAAAGGGCAAGTGCCCTTGCGGGGGACTCTTAGCAGCCAACTTAAAGGACATTCCCCCAAAGTTGAAGGGTCACCTTCCCTTTAGGAGGATGTAGAATAGGAAATCCAAAGAAGGACCAATGGTTGACATGCCCGAAGACATCAAATTTAAGACGGCGAATTAGCCATTGAAAATGTAGTGATAGGTGCATGAATGTAAATTTTAAAGCTCATAAAATAGTTGTTGATCCTTTGAATCTATAGACCCGAATGCATTCACAAGATTTAAGGCCAAGGCCAGTAGAAAGTGACTAAAGAATAGAATGGAAAATTGAATGTAGGACCTGATTAAATTAACCAGAAAAGGAGGAATGATGAAGGAAGGATCAGATTGCCAGGTGGACATTAAAAGTTGTAAACTTTTAATAGTGTGACTTGTTCTCTACATTGAGAAAAACAATTGGGTAGATGCCCCTAATTTCTAGCCTATCCTCCTAATAATTTTCAACGCAACATGATGTGTTACTATTATTGAGTCATTCTTGAAGAGGCTATACAAGGGACTCTCTTTTATTGTAAATATATCTCTTTTTGACAATCAAAAATGAAACTTTGCCCAAATTGAAAGACATTACTGAGACTTTGAGCTCAGACTGTTGATCATATTCTATTATTAGAATAAGAAAGCAAGTGTCTTTTTAGACTTTGTGCTGTGATATCTTTATTGTTGGGGAAACTGTTCTTATGTATTTTGCCTTGATATATTTTTTGTTCCTTTAATTCAACAAGCAAAATTAGTGAAAGTAGTCAAGGTGTCCTGAAGAGTCAACTGTGGAGAGACTTTGTGCCCCCATAATTACCTTTAGTGTGTTTTCTTTTCATTTCTATGTAAAGGACCTTGGGATGACTTTGTGCCCTCATTGTCCTTCGTATCTTACTCTTGAGCAATTTAGGGGGAGACTTTGTGCTGCATCTTGATTTGCTAGTTACTACATCTTTGGTTACATTTTGCTATTACTACCAGGAGTATTCTTGTGGCTTACTAAATAGTACTTTTGAAAGAAGAGGAGTGCTTTCTGTCATTTCCCTTGAGTTTTTCCTTTGATTGGCATGCATCATCTTTGAAAAAAGAGAGATGGATGGTTTGTCCTACCCTTGAGTATTATTTTCTATTAATATACATATATATATATAGGGAACCTCCCCTTGATGAGAGGAGAGATTAGTCCCCTTCTGATGTGGTAAACCTACACATTTGGATGACTAATTTTCCCTACTTTGGCTGATCAGACCTATTTTGTTTATTAATATGCTGATCGACAAAATATTCAACCAATAATTTTTGGCGACTCTGTTGGGGAATATAACCCATTATTGTTATAACCTATCCATTTTACTCTACTGTGGAAGAGGGAACTGCTCCAGTGTTTTCTCATTGTTAAAATTTTCCTCCTAGCCTCACACAATAATTTTTGGTGACTCTGCTAGGGATATACATAATTTTGTGCAATTTGGAACCTAAAGTTTCAGATTGAAACATCACTTATGTCTTACCCATTATAATTATAACCCTTATCCATTATAGACTCTGGAAAATCTATTACTTTTCTTAACCATTATCCATTTATAGCCTTACCATCTTCCTCCACCTCCGTTATTCTATTTGGTCTGCAAAACTAGAGCTGCTGGGAAAGAGTGCATAGTTTAAAGCCTCAAGCTTCAAATTGAAGCAAGGTGAATTCTTTTCCATATTTGTTTCACAATCTGGTAGATTCAAGGTATACATGAGCTAAAGGGATAAAGGTATTATTGACCCTATATTTGGGTTGATACATCAAAGTGATTTTGAACTATTTCCTGCACCATCTCATCTCCAAAGAATGAAGAGCTTTCCTCTTACTAAAGTTACATCTCCATTACCAGACGAAGTATGCACTTCTACTATTGATAAAGCTTTACCTATAATTACCCCTCTAATATTTTTTATCCCTCCTTTTCATAATTCTATAATGGTAGTTCAAGGCCCTTGGGGTAATGATTTTGGTCCTCTCAATCTTACTCCACCTCTACATGAGCTTCCATGCAGTTCAAGGAAGAATTTCCCCAAATTCTATGGTGATGGGAAAGTTCATCTTGATGAACACATTGCAACTTTTAAAATAGCTTGTGGAGTAATTAGAGTAGAATTTGAAGATGTAGCAGTTAGACTTTTTGTAAAAACATTACAAGGTGCTACTGTAGATTGGTTTTATCATCTACAAGCTAGGCCAGTAACTAATTGGAATACCCTCAAAGCTATGTTTGAAGCTAGATTCAAACCTATAGAATATGCACATTCAATTTTGGCTCAACTTACATAGATGAAGAAAGAGCCTCATGAACCAATGAGAGAATTCATAGCCAAATTTGACAAACTGAGGAACATAATTCCTGTAATTGCTCGACCTACAGCCAAGAATCTCAAATGCTTCTTCATTAATTCTTAATTACCTAAAGTCAATTTTCTTTTGAGATGTGCTAGTCAAATAGATCTTACTGTAGCTCAACTTTTGGACACTGAGGTAGAAGATGATCTCATCTTAGCAGGGAAGATAAGAAGAGATATAAATAGAAATAGATCCTCATCATCTTTTGAATATTCATCTACAGGCACCACTGATCTAATGGTGCAAAAGCTGGCAAATGAAGTGTTAGCCTTGAAAAAGTAAATGGCACAAGGAATGTCTTCTACTCCTTCATACAGAGATATGCCAAGAACATTCCCAAATCAGTCATATTAGGGTAATGCTGCCAGGAATCAAGGGTAACAGAATCACCTTCCTCCCCCACAAGGGAAACTTGCCCTTGAAGCTCCTCCAACCAACTAAATAGTTGGATATTTGGAAATAGAACATGCTTTCTCTTTCCAACCTAAGTTTGAGCAAGAAAATGGCATTGATCTCTTCATATAGGATCAAGTAGAATCAACTAGCGACTCCCACATTGGTTTCCTGAACTAGCAGGATGAACCCAGAAGCAAAGGAGAAGAAATTGATGGATCATATGTAGTGTTTACTAGGTCTAAGAACCAATCAATCTAGTAAGCTGATAAAAAGAAGATGGAGGAGCAACCTCAACTAGTAATTACAATTGCTAAGCATAGAACCACTCTACCTTTTGAGTCAAAGGATTTGGTGATCACCCAAAATGTAAGTACATCAATTTCACCTTCACCTTCTACTTCAATTTCACAAACCAACCCTCCTCTGATCCCTCCTAAAACCCAAAGGGTTGAAATGCTTTCCTTTGTTCCTAGTTCAGTTCAACAATTTGACATAATTGATCATGTCAAGAAGACCAAAATTCAAATATCTGAATTTGAATATTTGCAGTCCAATCCTAATCAATTGAATAAGTTGGTCCAATATGTCAAGAACCAAACTATCCCTGCAAGAAAAGAGGTTAAAAAAATAATTCATGATTCCCCAAAGAACATGACCATTCCAAATAATCTTGTCCTTACTCCTCCAGCTACCCCTAGGAAAATAGAACCTTTTTATGTTTCCTTATTGATAAATGGTTATCAACTCAACAATTGCATCATTAATTCCAAGGCATCTAACAATGTCATGCCTACTAAAGTAGTTGAGTCTCTGGGTCTCACATTGACCAAAACCTTTAGGAGATGTTTCTCCATGGAAAACAAGCAAGTACCATTACTGGGGAAAATTAAAGATTCCCAATTTGCATTGGCAACCTTTCTAGACAAGAGAATCAAGATGACTATTTTGGTCGCTGACATCCTAGCATCCTATGGCATTTTTCTTGGATGAAATTTCTGTAAGGACGTGGGAGGAGAACTAAGCATAGACTTTTCTGAAGCAAGGATCCCTATCTAAGGTGTAATGAAGAGATTTCTCTTTGAAAAGGAGGCAAAATATGTGGTCGCCCAAACATCAACCCCTGCAGTATAAATTTTGTTTGAGTCTTCAGGCAGGGGTAATTATTTTTTTACCACAGAGGATGTTCATGTTTCTATAGATGAAATTCCTATAGCTGACAATCCAAGAATTGATCCAACCAAGACTTCAGAAAATTGGTAGGGCATAATACAAATAAGAAAGGATCTTACATCTCTAATGAAGAAAAATCTTATAAGAGATTAGCTTCTAATGATGCTTTGATCCTAAAATCCAATTTTAGTAATTCTTCCACCAATGATAGAGTTAGGATTGTGTTGATATCTCCTCAAGGAGATATTCTTCCTTCATGCAATTTGTAAGTCAGCAACACCAACCACACAGCTGGATACGAATCTTTGTTGCTTGGATTGAAGATCACTCAAGATAAAGAAATCAAACTCCTTCACATCAAAGGAGATGCTAAGCTGATAGTTTGTCAGGAATTTGATGTGGACAATCCAATCATATGCTAGACTGAACTAGAAGAATAACCAATTATGGTAATGGGCCATGCTGTTGCAAATCAAAATTAGGCAAAGGAATCCTTCACCAAGAAAGCAAGGAGTTATGGCTTTCAAATTGAAGACCACATCCTGCCATGGGGCAAGAAGAAGAAAGAGCTAAGAGGAAGACATAGAAGATTGGTTTCTTGGTGGAGAGCTCCATTCACTCGTCACCGTTTCTGGGGGCAAAATGGTTTCTTGCTAGTTTACCAAAATAGAGCACTATTTTCACTATCTCTCAAGAAACAACATCTGAAACACTTCAACTCTTGAAGTATCAAATCATTGCATCTATATATATGTATATTTGTACAATTTTTAATTTAATTTAATTTTGTTTGTTTTCTTTTTTGATGCCTTTCATTTTTAGGTAACATGACTCTGTAGCCCAATGGTACACATGAAGACACTAGAGATTCAAGATTCTACTCCCTTGAATTCTTTTTGAAATTTACAAAAGTTCCCCAACTGGAGCCAACTGTTGTCCCCCAAAAATATCACTCATTTTTGGGACAACATTTGAACTATTTTGGTCCTACAAACCAAAATTGTCTCTTTCCTTTCCAAAATTTGTCCTCAGTATTCAAACTCCTAATTTTTCAAGCTTCTCAAGAATCTATGGAATCTACAGGTAGGTTCATTTCTACAAGTTCAAAGGCTTCTACAAGTGGATTCAATCAAAAGAATCAGTTTCCAACACTTAGTTATTTTCAAGATTGGTTCAGTTCCTTGGTTTAATAAAAAATGTCCATCGGCAAGCATCAATAGTAGGTTCAATGCATTTAGTTCAACAGGTTCAAAAGCTCTCAACACAACTGTGAAGTTCAATCAGCAAAGTTCATCACTTTGGTTCAATCAAATGGTTCAGTACTTCGGTTCAAGGCTTTGTTTGAACCATTAAACCAAAGCTTGGTTCAATGGTTGGTTTAACATCTTTTGGTTCAAAGGCAAGTTCAAACAAATGGTTCAAAGGTGGGTTCAATCAAGTGGTTCAATTCTTTGGTTCACTCAATTAGTTCATCCGCTCGGTTCAATGCTTTGGTTCATCCTCTCAGTTTAACATTTGATTCAATCAAATGGTTCATCTATTGGTTCAAATGCTTCATTTGAAAACTTGGTTCAATAGTTAGTTCAATGCTTTGGTTCATTCAATTGGTTCATCAGCTTGAACCATTAGCTTGAACCATTTTGGTTCAAAGCTTGGTTTCATCGGCTTGGTTCAACATTTGGTTCAACCAAGTGGTTCATCATTTGGTTTAATCAAATGGTTCACTTAGTTGGTTCAATCAAAGGGATCATTGACTTAGTTTAAAGAAGCCTCCCAAAGGACAAGTGCCCTTGTGGAGGGCACTTGGTCAACAAAAGTACCCTTTGGAAGGGTCATTTTCAAAGAAGGCCGTAAAGGTAATTCTTTCATATTTTTGTTTAAGGAATTCAAAAAAGACTAAGGCAAGAAGTAATTCCTTCAAAATTTTATCTGAAGGAATTCCTTTAGACAAAAATTTTGAAACAATTTGGAGAAGCTGCGAGCAGAAAGCCCAAAGAAATTTCCAAGGAGACAAATCAATTCTACAAACTTTTTGTCCATGGGAAGTAATTCTGCAAACTTTTTGTCTATGGGAAATTGTCCGTAGACTTTTTGTCTATAGGAAAATGCCCACAAAGAAAGCCCAGGGAAAATACCCATGGAGAAATCCCAAGAAATAGTCCATAGGAAAGACACGAGAGACTGCCAAAGATAAAAGGCTGCTGAAGGACCCCGAAGGGTAAGTACCCTTGGGGGGACTCTTGATGGCCAACTTAAAGTAAATTCCCCCAAAGCTAAAGGATCACCTTCCCTTCGAGAGGATGTAGAGTAGGAAAGCAAAAGAAGGACCAAGGGGTGATGTGCCTAAAGATGTCAAATTCAATACAGTGAACTAGCCATTGAAAATGTAGTGATGGGCATGCGAATGTCAATTTTAAAGCTCATAAAATAGCCCTTGATCCTTTGAATCTATAGACCTGAATGCATTCATAGGCTTTAAGGTTAAGGCCAGTAGAAAGTGACTAAATAATAAAACAACAAACTAAATCCAAGATCCGATTCAATTAACCAGAAAAGGAAGAATGATGAAGGATTAGATTGCCAGGTGGACATTGAAAGTTGCAAACTTTTAATAGCGTGACTTGTTTCTCTACATTAAGAAAAACAAATGGGTAGATGCCCCTAATTTCCAGCCTGTCTTCCTAATAGTTTTCAATGCAACATGATGTGTTACTATTCTGGAGTCCTTGAAGAGGCTATATAAGGGACTCTCTTTTATAATAAATATATCTCTTTTTGACAATTAGAAATGAAAATCTACCCAAATTGAAAGGCATTACTGAGACTTTGAGCTTAGATTGTTGATCATATTCTGTTATTGGAATAAGAAAGCAAATGACTTTTCAGACTTTATGTTGTGATGTCTTTGTTGTTGGGGAAACTGTTCTTATGTCTTTTTCCTTAATATATTTTCTATTCCTTTAATTCAACAAGCAAAATTAGTGAAAGTAGTCAGGAAGGTGTCCTAAAGAGTCAACTATGGAGAGACTTTGTGCCCCCATCATTGCCTTTAGTGTTTTTTATTTTCATTTCTATATAAAGGACCTTGGGATGACTTTGTACCCTCATTGTCCTTCGTATCTTACTCTTGAGTAATTTAGGTGGAGACTTTGTGTTACATCTTGATTTGTTGGTTACTACGTCTCTGGTTACATTTTTTTGTTACTACCAGGAGTATTCTTGTGGCTTGCTGAATAGTAATTTTGAAAGAAGATGAGTGATTTCTATCATTTCCCTTGAGTTTTTCCTTTGATCCACATGCATCATCTCTAAAAAAAGAGAGATGGACAGTTTGTCCTACCCTTGAATATTATTTTCTATATATATATATATATATATATATATATATATATATATATATATATATATATATATATATATATATATATATATATATATATAGCATATCCATAGGGAACCTCCCCTTGATGAGAGGAGAGATTAGTCCCCTTTTGATGTGGTAAACCTACATATTTGGATGACCAATCTTCCTACTTTGGCTGATCAGACGTATTTTGTTTATCAGTACGCTGATTGACAAAATATTCAACCAACAATTTTTGGCAACTCCACTGGGGAATATAACCCATTATTGTTATAACCTATCCAATGTACTCTATTATGGAAGAGTGAATTGCTCCAGTGTTTTCCCAGTGTTAAAATTTTCCTCCCAGCCTTGTGCAATAGTTTTTGGTGACTCCACTAGAGAGATACATAATTCTATGTAATTTGGAACCTCAAGTTTTAGATTGAAACATCACCTATGTCTTACCCATTATCATTATAACCCTTATCCATTATAGACTCTAGTGACTCCATTACTTATCTTACCCATTATCCATGTATAGCCTTACCATCTTCCTCTACCTCCATTATTCTATCTAGTCTACAAAACCAGAGCTGTTGGAAAAGAGTGCACAATTTAAAGCCTCAAGCTTTAAACTGAAGCAAGGTCAATTATTTTCCATTTTTGCTTCACAATCTGACAAATTCAAGGTATACATGAAGCCAAAGGGCTAAAGGTATTGTTGACCCTGTATTCGAGTTGATACAACAAAGTGATTTTGATCTGTTTCCCTCACCATCCCATCTCCAACAAACCAAGAGCTTTCCTCCTACTAAAGTCAGATCTCCATTGCCAAACGAAGTATCCACTTCTACTATTGATAAAGCTTTACCTATAATTACCCCTTTGAGATTTGTTATCCCTCCTTTTCATAATCCTATAATGGTAGTTTAAGGCCCCTAGGGTAATGCTTTTGGTCCTCTTTATCTTACTCCACCTTTACACAAGCTTCCACATAGTTCAAGGAAGAATTTCCTCAAATTCTATGGTGATGGGAAAGTTCATCCTAATGAACACATTGCAGCTTTCAGCATAGCCTGTGGAGTAATTGGAGTAGAATTTAAAGATGTAGCAGTCAAGATTTTTGTATAAAAATTATAAGGTGCTGCTATAAATTGGTTTTATCATCTACAAGCTCTGTCAATAACTGATTGGAATACCCTCAAAGTTAGGTTTGAAGCTAGATTCAAACCTACAAAAGATGCACATGCACTTCTATCTCAACTTACACAGATGAAGAAAGAGCCTCATGAACCAATGAGAGACTTCATAGGCAAATTTGACAAACTGAGGAACAAAATTCCTATAATTTCTTGACCTATAGATGAGAATCTCAAATGCTTCTTCGTTAATTCTCAGTTACCTGAAGTTAATTTTCTTTTGAGATGTGCTAGTCAAATAGATCTTGCTTTAGCTCAACTTTTGGCCACTGAGGTAAAAGATGATCTCATCTTAGCAAGGAAGATAAGAAGAGATCCAAATAGAAATAGATCCTCATCATCTTTTGAATATTCATCTACAAGCACCACTGATCCAATGGTGCAAAAGTTGGAAAATGAAGTGCTAGCCTTGAAAAAGTAAATGGCACAAGGAATGTCTTCTGCTCCTTCATACAGAGATATGCCAAGAATTACATTCCCAAATTAGTCACATCAAGGCAATGCTACTAGGAATCAAGGGCAATAGAATCACCTTCCTCCCCAACAAGGGAAACTTGCCCTTGAAGCTCCTCCAACCAACTCAGCATTTGGATATTTAGAAATAGAACATGATTTCTCTTTCCAACCTAAGTTTGAGCAAGAAAATGACACTGATCTCTTAATGGAAGATCAAGAAGAATTAGCTGGATACTCCCACATTGGTTTCTTAAACTACCAAGATGAACCTAGAAGCAAAAGAGAAGCTATTAATGGATCATATGCATTATTTACTAGGTCTAAGAACCAATCAGTCTAGCAAGTTGATAAAAAGAAGATAGAGGAGCAACCTCAACTAGTAATTACAATTTCTAAGCATGGAACCACTCTGCCTTTTCAATCAAAGGATCTGGTGATCACCCAAAATGTAAGTACATCAATTTCACCATCACCTTCTACTTTAATTTTGCAAACCAGACCTCATCCTATCCCTCCTAAAACCCAAAAGGTTGAAATGCTTTCCTATATTCCTAGTTCAATTTAGCCATTTGACATAATTGATCATGTTAAGAAGACCTAAATTCAAATATTTGAATTTGAATATTTGTAGTCCAATCCTAGTCAATTGAATAAGTTGGTCCAATATGTCAAGAACCAAACCATCCCTGCAAGACAAGAGGTTAAGAAAATAATTTTTGATTCCTTGAAGAACATGCCCATTCCAAATAATCTTGTCTTTACTTCTCTAGCTGCCCCTGGGAAAATAGAACCTTTCTATGTTTCCTTATCGATAAATGGTCATCAACTCAAAAATTGCATCATTGATTATGGGGCATCTGACAATGTCATGCCTGCTAAAGTAGCTGAGTCTCTGGGTCTCACATTGACCAAAACTTTTAGGAGATGTTTCTCTATGGAGAACAAGAAAGTACCATTACTGGGGCAATTAAAGATGCCTAATTTGCATTGGCAGCCTTTCCAAACAAGAGAATCAAGATGACTATTTTGGTGGCTAATGTCCCAGCATCCTATGGCATTTTTATTGGATGAATTTTATACAAGGATGTGGGAGGAGAACTAAACATGGACTTGTCTGAAGCAAGGATCCCTGTCCAAGGCATAATGAAGACATTGCTCCCTGAAAAGGAGGCAAAATATGTGGTCACCCAAACATCGGCCCCTACATCACAAATTTTGTTTGAGTCTTCAGGCAGGGGTAATTATTTCTTTACCACATAGGATGTTCATGTTTCTATAGATGAAAGTCCTATAGCTGATAATCTAAGAATTGATCCAAACAAGACTTTAGGAGAATTGGTAGGGCACAGTACAAATAAGGAAGGATCTTTCATCTCTAATGAAGAGAATTATGATAGGAGATTAGCTTCTAATGATACTTCGATCCTGAAATCCAATGGTAGTAATTCTTCCACCAATGATAGAGTTAGGACTGTGTTGATATCTCTTCAAGGATATATTCTTCCTTCATACAATTTGCAAGTCAACAACACCAACAACACAGTTAGATGCCAATCTTTGTTGCTCAGATTGAATATTGCTCAAGATAAAGAAATCAAACTCCTTCACATCAAAGGAGATGCTAAGATGATAGTTTTTCAGGAGTTTGATGTGGACAATCCAATCGTATGTTGGATTGAACCAGAAGAACAACCAAATAAGGTAATGGACCATGTTGCTGCAAATCAAAATCAGGCAAAGGAATCCTTCACCAAGAAAGCAAGGAGTTATGGCTTTCAAATTGAAGACCACATCCTACCATGGGGCAAGAAGAAGGAAGAGCCAAGAGGAAGACACAGAAGATTGGTTTCCTAGTGGAGATCTCCATTCACCCATCACCATTTATGAGGGAAAAATGGTTTCCTATTGGTTTAATAGGATAGAGCACTATTTTCACTATCTCTCAAGAAACAACATCTAAAACACTTCAACTCTTGAAGTATCAGATCATTACATTTGTATATATGTATATTTGTACAATTTTTAATTCTATTATGTTTTGTTTGTTTTATTTTTTGATGCCTTTCATTTCTGGGTAGCATGGCTCTATATCCCAATGGTACATATGAAGACACTAGAGATTCTAGATTCTATTCCCTTTAATTCTTTTTACAATTGATAGAAGTTCCCCAACTGGAGGCAGCTATTGTCCCCCAAAAATATCACTCATTTTTGGGACAACATTTGAACTATTTTGGTCATACAGACCAAAATTCTCTTCCCTTTCCAAAATTTGTCCTGGGCATTCAAATTTGTCATTTTTCAAGCTTCTCATGAAACTACAGACTCTACAGATAGGTTCATTTCTATAGGTTCAAAGGCTTTTACAAGTGGGTTCAATCAGAAGAATCCATTTCCAACACTTAGTCATTTTTGGGATTGGTTCAGTGCCTTGGTTTAATCAAAAATATCCAACAACAAGCATTAATAGTAGGTTCAATGCATTTGGTTCAACAGGTTGAAAAGCTCTCAACACAACTGTGAAGTTCAATTGGCAAAGTTCATCACTTTAGTTCAATTAAATGGTTTAGTGCTTTAGTTCAAGGCTTCGTTTGAACCATTGAAACAAATCTTGGTTCAATGTATTTTAGTTCAAAGGTAGGTTCAAACAAATGGTTAAAAGGTGGGTTCAATCAAGTGGTTCAATACTTTGGCTCACTCGATTAGTTCATCCACTCAGTTCAACACTTTGGTTCATCCACTTAGTTTAACATTCAGTTCAATCAAATGGTTCATCAGTTGGTTCAAAGGCTTTGTTTGAACTATTGAACCAAAACTTGATTCAATGGTTAGTTCAATGCTTCGGTTCATTCAATTGGTTCATCGGCTTGAACCATCAACTTGAACCATTTTGGTTCAAAGCTTGGTTTATCAGCTTGGTTCAATGTTTGGTTCAACCAAGCGATTCAATGTTTGGTTCAATCAAATGGTTCACTCAGTTGGTTCAATCAAAGGGATCATCGACTTAGTTTAAAGAAGCCTCCTGAAGGACAAGTGACCTTTTAGAGGGCACTTGGTTAATAAAAATACCCTTCAGAAGGGTCATTTTCAAGGAAGGCCGTAAAGGTAATTCTTTCAGACTTTTGTTTAAGGAATTCAAAAAAGACTAAGGCAAGAAGCAATTCCTTCAGACTTTTGTTCGAAGGAATTCCTTTAGACAAAAAAGTCTAAAAGAATTTGGAGAAGATGTTGGCAGAAAGCTCAAAGAAATTTCCAAGGAGAAAAATCAATTTTGTGGACTTTTTCTTCATAAAAAGTAATTTACAGACTTTTTATCCATAATAAATTGTCTGTAGGCTTTTTTTCCATAGAAAAATGTCTACAGAGAAAGCCCAAGGAAAATACCCATGGAGAAAACCTGAGAAATAGTCCACAAGAAATTTGCGAGAGACTACCAAATATAAAAGGCCGTCGAAGGACCCCAAAGGGTAGGTGCCCTTATGGGGGACTCTCAGTGGCCAACTTAGAGGACATTCCCCCAAAGATGAAGGGTCGCCTTCCCTTCAAGAGGATGTAGAACAAAAAATCCGAAGAAGGACCAAGGGGTGATGCACCCGAAGATGTCAAATTCAAGACAGCAAACTAGCAGTTGAAAACGTAGTGACGGGTGCGTGAATGTCAATTTTAAAGCTCATAAAATAACTATTGATCCTTTGAATCTACAAACCCAAATTCACTCATAGGCTTTAAGGCCAAGGCTAGTAGAAAGTGACTAAAGAATAGAATAGCAAATTAAATCCAGGACCTGATTCAATTAACCAAAAAAGGAGGAATGATGAAGGAAGGATCAGATCGCCAGGTGGACATTGAAAGTTGCAAACTTTCAATAGCGTGACTTCTTTCTCTACATTGAGAAAAACAAATGGGTAAATGCCCCTAATTTCCAGCCTATCTTCCTAATATTTTTCAATGCAACATGATGTGTTACTATTCCTAAGTCCTTCTTGAAGAGGCTATATAAGGGACTCTCTTTTATTATAAATATATCTCTTTTTGACAATCAAAAATGAAACTCTGCCCAAATTGAAAGGCATTAATGAGACCTTGAGCTCAGATTGTTGATCATATTCTGTTATTGGAATAAGAAAGCAAGTGACTTTTCAGACTTTGTGCTGTGATATCTTTGTTGTTGGGGAAACTTTTCTTATGTCTTTTTCTTTGATATATTTTCTATTCCTTTAATTCAACAAGTAGAATTAGTGAAAGTAGTCAAGAGGGTGTCCTAAAGAGTCAACTATGGAGAGACTTTGTGCCCCCAACATTTCCTTTAGTGTGTTTTCTTTTCATTTCTATGTAAAGGACCTTGGGATGAATTTGTGCTCTCATTGTCCTTCATATCTTACTCTTGAGCAATTCAGGTGGAGACTTTGTGCTGCATCTTGATTTTCTAGTTACTACGTCTTTGGTTACATTTTGATGTTACTATCAAGAGTATTCTTGTGGCTTGTTGAATAGTACTTCTAAAAGAAGAGGAGTGCTTTCTATCATTTCCCTTGAGTTTTTCCTTTATTCAGCACGCATCAGCTCTGAAAAAAGAGAGATGGACAGTTTGTCTTACCCTTGAGTATTATTTTCTATATATATATATATCATATCCATAGGGAAACTCCCCTTGATGAGAGGATCAACGGGAGATTAGTCCCCTTTTGATGTGGTAAACCTACACATTTGGATGACCAATCTTCCTACTTTGGCTGATCTGACCTATTTCGTTTATCAGTACGCTGATCAACAAAATATTCAACCAATAATTAGCATCTTGAAGTGGTTCATTTTGTCATTGAAGTTGATTGTTAATTTTAGCCATGGGAATGTTACATTTATAAATTGGATCATGAAGAGGGGGTGTGCTCACTTGAACCTTGGGATTAATGATAACTTGGACCTTACTAGAAGGATGTAGGCTACCATTATCTTTAGGTGAAGAGTGAGAACTAGGTTTTACTATAGTGACGGGTGGCTTGGGAGATTCATTGGTATCTTTATGTTTTAGTGAATCATATTATAATTGAGTAGAATATGTGATATTAGCATTAAAACATGTATTATTTGAAATAGAATCATTCATATAAGTAGAAACAACATTGGGTAGTGCATTATGTTTGAGAGGAGTGAGAGAAGAGTTATAAACATGAGATGCATATTCTTCTTCACTATGTGCATAATAATCATCATTGTTACATGCATTATCATAATTGAAATATTATTCATAATCACTCTCATTTTCATATTAATTTTCATGTTCACTATCATACTCATTATCACTTCCATCATTGTTAGGGAGAGGTGTAAGATAAGAATTTAATTCCTTTCAAATGTGCAATAAATTATAATTTTAAATTAGAATATTATGTGAATTTATGCTATTCGTGGATGGATTACATGCATTATTTCATGAGAAGTAAGAGAAAGCGAGTTATCATTTAGACCTTATTTTGACAAACTAGAGTTAGGAACATGAGATGTATCATTTCAACTATGTATTGGAAATTTGATTCTAATGCATTTATATTGTTGTAATTTAAACATTGAAGTAGAGAGAGAGAGAGAGAGAGAGAGAGAGAGAGAGAGAGAGAGAGAGATTAGGTTCACATGGAAGCAAATTATCACAAATTATAGGTTCACTTGGAAGTGCATGATTAATTTTTTCATTTGGTGCATTATGCATAGGAAAATGAGGTGAAAACTATATTTCCCATTTATCAAAATTATTTTTTATAAGAGGGAATAAAAGATTTAGGGTTGAGAGAAGAAGATGCATCTACTTGTACTTCACTATCACTATCACATATATCATCATATTCCTCATTACAATAACAATAATTATATTCTTTGTAAATGAAATCATTTTCCACATTTTTAGCTAATGTGCAATTTTGTAAATTTTTCCATTCATTATCATAATTATGAGAAAAATTTAGAAATTGATCTATGGGATGAGAGGGAAGAAGTGCCTTAGTGACCATTTTATTCATTTCACAAAAGAGAGTGTGTAAAAGTAATATTAAACAAATAAATGAAAAAATAAATACTAACATAGAGATTTTAAAATTACTTTTGATAATCCAAATAATTTTCAAAAAAATTATAATATTTTAAAAAAAAATTCTAAGGGAAGAAAACTTGGAGATTGATGACCTAGTTTAGAAATATAGGGTTTTAAGCTAGGTTTTTAGTATTTTTGAAAATTAATGCAATAATTTAAATTAAAAATAATTTTTAAGAGGATAAATTCAAAAAAATATGTACAAAAATAAAAAATTTGAAATAAAATTTGTGCACAAAATTTGAAGGAAAAACCCTGAGTATTCTTAGGGTTTTAGATTTGTTCGAAGTAAGTTGGGTTCACCAAATGTTTTATTATTTTTGGGAAAATAGTTTTTAGTTCCTAAAAAAATGGGTATGGAGTAAGGGAAAACTTCTAGTTTAATATGGCAAAATATATATTTTAATCAAATAATTTACATGAGGAAGAAAAATAAACTTATCTAAAAATAGAGTAAAATGAATGATTCAGGAGCTAGAAATATGGTATAGGACTAGGACACTATCATGAATTTGGATATGGTCTTCATTTTATGATTGGATAGGATAAATAAATCAAGACACCCTAGTGTCTAGCACTATAGTACATTTATACCATTATTTTCCTAAAGGTCTAAGATTTTTAGGTTTTGTTCACTATCTCAATGTGAGTTTATGTATGAAATTTTGGAAGTAGAATGTCAATAAAGATCATTATAGGTCTGTTTCAATACCCAAACCCTATATCTATCTACACACACATAAACAAAAAATTTATCAAAATTAAAAGGGGGGAAAATAGGGTTAAGGGAAGAATGATCGCATGATCTAGAACCCCTACTGTCTTGATTGCTACCTACATTAACCTTGCTAGATATAAAAATCCTTGTGAATTCCTTTATATAAGAGACTTGTTATTTTGAATTTGGGAGTTTTATTCACATTTGGTTGATATTGGGAAACTTAATAATGAAGCTAAGAAATGGTTGGGACTCATTAAGCAAGGGAAACTAATCATTGGAGCTCAAAATGACCTTTGATAGGAGCATTGGAAATGGAAACCCTAGGTTCTAATGCTATATTACAATCCCAATTCTCCTATCCTAAAGGCTAGGGACTTAGGGGGATGGAAAGGGAATGAGAAATCTAACTTGGTTGAGGTGGAATGACCATTTGAAAGGCTTGGGATGATTGGGAATAAGTAAAAAGATGACTCAAGCATGAAATAAGACCAAGATGATTAAAATGAAAGACATGGATAAATGTGAACAAATATAATATTCTCCTATTAGAGTCTCTTATGAATAGACTATGAAAATACATTATATTTTTGGTTACTTGACCAATTTAGGGTGTATATAACTTCTAAACCTTATAGGCAATCATCTTTACATGTGTATTTTTCATACCATCAACATGGGAGGCTAATATTTTTAGATATGTTAAAGGGGTATATTTAATATATATCCATGGAAATAAGTGGTTGAATGGGTGTCTTTATTATATGAATAATCATCTTGAAGGTGAGCTTGCTTAAGCTTGTGAAGGAGCTTTTTGACAAGTTTTGTGTTTTTGGACTCATAAGTACATAAAATGTCTTAGAATTTCTTGGAAAACATTTCTAATGTGTATAGGACTCCCTCAAACTCTTTAAAAACCTATTTTTTAGAAGAATCTGACATGTTTGGGTGCTTAAGAGGCCCAAAATGGCTCAAAGATGATTACTTTTGTTGGTCTTAAAAGAGAAAAATGGTCTAAAGTCATAAAAGAGGCCTAATGTGGCCTAAAATATTATTATATATCACATAGAGATCTTTAGAAGGGTTTTATAGGTGTCTTACTGACCTAAATGGTTAAAAACCATGTTTTTGACATTTTTTGGATTGTTGTAGGTTTAATGGTGATTTTCACCATTGTTATATAGCTTGAAGGTTTAATAAATCTTCATTTTCTTCCTCGTACACATTCTATGGATATCTATAAGTCTTATATAGGTCTAGAAGTGGTCTTCAGAGTTCCAAATGGTATTGGGAGTAGGTTTTAGGGCAGCTAGTTAAGGGTGGCTCAAGCCTGTGACCTCCATAAATGGGGTCCATGAGAGTTGAAAGTATCATGTATTTTATTGTAGTTTGGAGTATCAAATTCAAGTTAAAAATAGAAGAAGACACTAAAAATCAAACTTTAGAACTTAACCTCCATGGTTAAGCATTTTATTCCAAGTCAGTTAACCATAAAATATAAGTCCATGGGCATAGAAGTCCATGGGGGATAAATTTGGATGTCAGAGAGATTAGTGAATAATTTAATGAATTTTCAAAGTCTTTAGAGAATTTTCCCTTTTAGTGGATCATGACATCATCATCCTCAAGAAGTTATTATCTTCTATTATGTTTCTAATCTAATGAGAGGGCTTAAAGACTATCTGGGATAATGAAGGTTAATTTTTTGAGTAAGGATTATTTATAAATAACCCAAATATGTTTTATACTCCATGGAAGTGGCGGTGTCTCATTTATTTAATTCTATTTGCTTACTTATTTTCTCTCTTCCCCTTTTCTCCTATATCTCCCATTTCTCCCCCATTTATGTAAGATGTTCTCATTTGACAAGGAGAAACCCTATAAAAATTTTTAAGAAAGACATTTTATAGAAATAAAGATCATTTTTCACCTATCTCTTGCCTCTAAATTGTGTTTAACAATCTTTTACATGATGGCCTTATGAAGAAGTGTTCTTTGCTATCCATTATCCTTTTGTGCTTATTTTTAGGTGTTTTCAAGTTAGTTATAGTTATGAAATTGATATATTTCCACAATTAATGGATGCTTGGTGTGAATTTTTTAATTCCTCTTTATTTCATGTATTGTTTAGTGATCCTAGTTTAAGAAATACTTATGCAAATTAACTAATTTGTGAGGTTGTGTGAGAAAAAATTGTCTTATGATGAATTAGTGTTTATTTCAAGCTTATATGAGTGTTAATAAGTTTGGTTTATCACAATTTTAATGTTATTATTAATCCTATACCCCATCTCTATCCCTTTTATAAGAAAAAAATATTAGTTTAGGTGATCTACCAAGAGGAAGTCAGACTTCTCTAAAGGTTCAACCTCACTACAGGATACCCATAGCCTAAGGTTGCTCAAACTATTGTAGCTAGGAGTGAGAGATCCTAAAAATATTTCCCAAAAGAGTGAAATTATATACTACAACAATTTTTGGCATGCCTGATTGGACCAATTTTGAAGAAGATTGGTCAAGTTTGATGTTGGTTTGATCAATTTGTAGTGGTTATATCTTTCATATTTTAATATCTGATGAATCTCAAGAACAATCAACATTTTGGTTACATAATAGTAGATATCTTTCATGCCAAAGGTGACTACAACATCAAATTATAGAGGTATTTATTTTGAATTTGTTGAATTACCTTTAACTCAGAAAAAAGGTTAAGATTCACTAACACTCATCCCTACAAAGGAAACATTCCTCCTAAACCAATTTCTAAGTTTACCTCTATTATAAGGTGTTTGTTAGGTCATTTAAATATCATGGCTACCCCTAACACTTTGAATTTTTTGTCATTCAATGGCAAGAGTCCTTTGGAACTTAATTAATATGACTATATCCCAGTGGAAGCTCTTAAAAGCATTCCTTAATTTAAGGGAGACCAGTCTACAACCCCTTCTGATCACCTTAGAGATATATCCAACTTTTTAAATATTCATGAAATCATTGAAGAGAATGTATCTCTCAAGTTATTGGCCATCTCTTTCAAGGGTAAGGCCCTAGATTGGTATAGAAGTCTTACTTCTAATTTCATCACATCATGGGATTAGTTAGGAGCTAATTTGTTTAAAATATTTGAAGACAAGAGTGACCACTTGTCACTTGATGAATAATTAACTAAAATTAGGAGGGATCCTCATGAGGTTATGTAGTATTTCAATACCAGGTTTCAAATGACATGCGATAGGATTCCAATCTCTATCAAGCCTACTCCTAACTATGCTTTCCTTTCCTATCTAAAAACTCTCAATAGTGATATTACAATAATGATTCAGTCTATGGGAGAAAACACACTACCAAATGCTTATGAGGTGGTAATCAAATTAAATAATAGTCTATTACAAGTTGGAAAGATTACACCTAGGCCACCAATGACTTTATTTTCTAAGATTAAACCACCTCCTATTATTATTCATCCCCTTACTTCCATTTGTCCTATGCCAACACTTTCTACCATACCTACACCAAAGCATGAAAAGGCTTCAACTAGTCAATCTAATGATTCTGAAGAACACAAGAACTTCCAAGAGCTTAAGAGCATGTTTCAATCCTTTGGAAATGAATTAGTGAATGTGAAAAGGAAACAAGCTTAGTTCAATAGACCTTATCAAGCTCCATATCAACCTCAGTAGTCTTATCAAGCTAATAGGCCACCCTGCAAAGGAAATTTCCAAGGACAATGCCAAGGACAAGGCTAAGGACAAGGCCAAAGACAAGGGTAACCTAACTATGCCAGTAAAAAAAATGTAATCCAAATGCTGCAAGTACCTCTAATACTTTGGTTCCTATTCAGAACAACATTGCTTAAGAAGGTGAGGGTAATATGGATTATAATCATTCATTTAGTTAATCCATTATCCCAAACACTAAGTTCAATCAAGATTTAAATGATCAATGGAAATGGGGTGCTATCTATGGATTCAATCAAGATCTTATGGCTTAAAACACAAAAGTACCTATGATGGTAAAACCATAAGAACCTCAACAAGGCCAAGGGCCTACTGAAGGACCAAACTAATTGGGTGATACGATGGTTTGTTATGAATAATAAGAGTGCTATGCATCTAATTAACAAGATAGTTATATCCAAGTAAACATTCAAGTGGAAGCCAATACAAGTTTCAAAATAAGGAACATGAATGGTAACTAGGAAGTAGTCAAAGAGCCTCCTACTATTAATCCATTACTATGAAACCCAAATGAACCTATTGCTGCTCCAAAGGCTCTAATAACTTAAACTAATTAGAATCAATGAAATTCCTTTGTTTCCCAAATCCCATAAATTCAAAACATGGTTGTGGCTCCCAAAGGAAAATCAAAAGTTAGTGGTTTACCCATCAATATTATTAAATAAATGAAAAATTACAATGTGAGTGTTCTAATGTGGGGCATGATTTATTCCTTGTTAGGTGGATATCCTTCAATAGGGTTTATCAAAGATCAATGTTTTATATAAGCCACAAAGCAAGGAAAATATGATTCTTACCAATACAACCAAAGGACTAATAAAGGACAATAAAAACAAGATGGTCAAACCTCCTCCCTTCTACATTTCTATAATCAATGGTGACTCCTTGGTACATAACTTCATGGTAGATTATGGATTAAGTACTTTAGTGATGCCAAAGTTAATAGCATATTAGATTGGTTTAAAGTATGAAACCTAATCTAAAGGAGTTTTGCATCTCGATGGATCTTCTACCAAACTAGTTGGTATTATCAAAGGTCTAAACTTGATCCTATATGATTATCCTAGTGTGTTAGTGGCTCAAGATATTTTGATTCTAGAGGTGCCTTCTCATTTTATTCTATGCTTATTTAAAGACTTCACTTCCAAAATATGGGGTTATCTAGCACTAGATTTGCCCTACATGGCTTTCAAAACAAGGTATGTGACTAAAGTGTCTATCAACGCTGAGCTTAGTTCCCAATTTTACGTTGATCCTTGTAGGATAAGTAGTTCAAACATTAATTATACCAACCTAGACTAATATGATCACCTATTTGGTCAATAATTAAACACTCATCTTGGGGGGATACTTGATATGTTCTTGGATGAGTTATGGAGTGAGAATCAGCTACTTGACCCTTTGGAAGGTTTTGAATAAAGAGACATGGGAGTCTACTGCTTGCATGAGGAGAATGAGTTCATGCCATCCCTCACTAGACCACAATAAGATACTAGTGGTTTGTGGAAGTTATCATTGTTGGATCAAGGAGCAAGCATGGATTATATGAAAGTGTGATATTGATATTCCCTTCTAATGACAATTAATTTTCATCTTATAGGTTCTAATTTAGTTTTTATTGAAATAAAACTGAATATGAGGGCCTTATCCATGGCATTAAATTGGATAGTAAGAGGGGAATCAAGAAATTACAAGTGTGTGGAGATAGTGAGATGATATTACATCAATCTAGAGGCCAAAATACCATAAATAATCACTTATTTAATGAGCTCCTACAAAAATAGATAGTGGGATATACTTGAATACTTTAAAGCCTTCAACATCCAAGTAGTGCCAAGGGAGAAAAATTAGCATGATGGTAGGTTATAAACTATGGGATCTCAATTTGACATCTCAAATGAGTTGAAGAAGTCCAAAGTAAAACCACATCTCCACATGGTATTAATACCAACAGTGCCAAACAATGAACCTCATTGGTAGGTCTTCAAGAGTGACAAGTAGATTACTTGTTTCTTGTATCAAAAAATAGAGTTTTCCTCAATGAACCAAAGTAAATTTCAACATTAGTATGAGAACCAAATTATTCATCTAAGGTCTAAAAAACTTCATAAAGGTTTGGTCACCCTTGAATTAATCTTACATGAGGGAGACCATATGAGGAAAGATAAGGCAGTAATGTCAATTGATGAGTAGAACTATGAAAGAGCTCTTATCTTCAAAGACAAACTCCTTAAGCTTGAAAAATTAAGAAATGAGGTTTAAAATCATGCTTTCATTTAAATTTGTAAGGAATATTTAGACATATTTTCTTAGGAATATAGTGATTTGAGAGGCTTTGATCCCAAGCTAGCCCAGCACACTATAGAGTTGGAGGCCAATGCCAAGCCTATTAGGTAAAAGCAAAGGTTTATCAATCCAAAAATTTAATAAATAATGAGGAAAGAATTGACTAAATTTATTAAATCCAATATCATTTTTACTATCAAGCACTCCTCATGGGTAGCCAATTTGGTACCTACAAACAAGAAGAATGGCAAGATCTGTTTGTATGTTGACTTTAGAGACTTGAATAAGGTATATTAAAAATATCATTACCCCTTACCATCCATGGAAAAACTCCTATAAATGGTTTTTGGTTCATAATAATTCTCTGTTTTGGATGTGTTTGCAGGATACAACCAAGCATTTATAAGAGAATAAGACCAATAAAAGACTACCTTCACCATAAAGTGGGTAATATATGCTTATTAAGAGATGTATTTTGTATTGTTAAATGATGGGGCCACTTTTTAAAGAGATTTAGACATGGATTTCCAAGGTTTGCTTAATCAGATGGTACTTATCAACTTGGATGACATAATAGTTATCTCCAAAAAGGCTATTGATCAATTGGATCACCTAATATTTATCTTTGAAAGATGAATAGAATATGGGATTTCATTGAATCCCAAAAATTGCATGTTTTTTGTCCATGAGGGAAAAATATTGAGACATATTATCTCAAAACAAGGATTAGTGATTAATCCTGATAGAATAAGTGTTATCTTGGAATTATCCTTACCCAAGCATAAGAAGGGACTCCAACGTTTCTTTGGGAAAATAAACTTCATAAGGAGGTATATACCCACTTTTTCAAGCTTATTCAAACCCATTACTACAATTCTAAAGAAGAACCAAGTGTTCACTTAGTCAAATGAAGCTAAAGAAAGATTCAAATATTTTAAGCAATCTATTTTCCAATCACCTACGCTCATGAATCCTAATTTCTCAAGGGATTTCATATTGTATGTCTTTCCTAATATTAAAAATATATTAGTTATGCTGATACAAAAGAATGGTGAAGTACTTGAGCATCCAATCGAATTTTTTAGTCAGGGGCTTAAATGGTACAATGTAAGGTATAATTTTATATAAAATTAAGTCCTTGTTGCTGTAAGAATCCTTATAAATTTTAGACAGATTCTCTCTAATAGCAAAATCTATATTATGGTGTGTCATCCTAGAGTGAGAGACTTCCTTCTTAACAAATATTTGAATGAGAAGAGGGCTGGTTGGATTACCAATGTCATGGAATATGACATGGAGATCAAGGTCACTAAGGTAGTGAGAGGAAAAGGATTATGTGAACATATGTTTGATAACCTTTATGAAGATAAAGAGGTTATCTTGGTGACACAAGACAACTCACAAACAAATGCACTTCCACCTCACATTAGCTAGACCCAAGATATGAAAAGGTTCTTGATATTAAGTGAGTGCCCACAAGTTATGAATAAAGAAAAGAGAAGGTATTTAAAATTCAATCCATACCTTATACATTAGTTTGTGTGTTTCTATTCATAAATTACCTCAATGGAGTGCTTCTTAGGTGCATTGATGATTACCAAATGACCAGTCTCTTGGAATAATTCTATGATGAGCATGTAGGAGGCCATTTTTTTCCAAGGAATATAGTAAAAGTTATGAGAGCTAGTTATTAATGTCCTAACCTATAAAAGGGTGCATATGCATGGGTGAGAAAGTGTCAAAAGTATGCTCTCTTTACAAGTAATTAAAGATTAGTAGACTTTCCTCTCAACCCAATTGAGGTAGATTAACCCTTCATTTAGTGGGATTGAATTTCATAAGAATGATCAATCCACCTTATAATGGAGGACACAAATGGGTACTCATTTATATTAAGTACATCACTAGTTGGGTACAAGCAATTGTTTTGAAAGAATCCAATGAGATGATAGTGTTAGACTTCTATGATAGCATAGTAACAAGTTTTGGTGTACTAGTAACAATAATTTTAGATAATTCCTTAGTATTGTTTGGAATGAGGATAAGTGAGTGGGAACTTAAGTTAGGCATATACCTTAGTATATCCTATAATTAATAACCCTAAGGTAATTGACTTGTAGAGTCAACAAATAAAAACATGATAAGGATCATTAAAGGGAATATGGAAGAGAATCAGAGAGTGTGTCACACAAAGTTAAGGATAACCTTATGGGCTAATAGAGTGACTCCTAGATTTTCCATTAGTAACTCACCATTTTTCCTTGTATATGGAAGGGGATCCAAGTTTCTGATCTCTCTTGATTTAGTTACCTTGGATTTATCCCATCACCATGAGTTGATGGAGGCTCAACCTATGAGCATGAGGATGGTAAGACTCATGGAGCTTAAAGAAATGAGAGACCTTGCAATGAAGACACTAGAATAAAATCAATCTCAAGTAAATAAATCTTTTGAGATGATATCCATAGAAATGGATTTCAAATAAGGGGATTTAATCCTCAAGTGGTATTCAAATAAGACTAGGATAGGCAACCATACCAAGTTTGATAGCTTATGGAGTGGTCCTTATTTGATCCATTGACGCAAACAACATAATGTTTTTCATCTTTCCCAATTGGATGGAGAGGTATAATGCATACCGATTAATTGGATTTATTTAAACCCTTGATATTAGAATATTTTTTAGCCACTGTATGTATTGTACATTTTGTATAGTTTTTTATGTTTTCCTTTAAGTGCCTTATGCACATATCTTTTAGTTGTGTGTTTCCCTTCCCTAAGTGCCTTGGGCACAGTGTTTTTTTTTTTTTTTTTTTTTTTCATTTTTGCTTCATAATGAGGTTTTTAGAAAGTGGAAAGCCTTGTATCATTTTCATATCAGTTAGGAAGGAAGACTTGTGACCCCATATACCTAATGGACTAGACAAGGAAACCAATATATTGCATAGTAGGTAGGTACCCCCAAGAGGTCATTATAAATATTGGAAAAAATTGGCCTACATATGAAAATTTTTTGTATATGTATCAGGCCATTCCCTTAGACATTTAATTAACCTTTTACCCCCATGACTAGTCCCTTTATGGACCTAACTTGGTGATCTAGTGTAGAATTTTGGGAAGTCATAGTATGGTGTGCGAACATGAGAAGAGTTTTGGTTGAGATTGTTATAATGGTGGAAGGATGAGACAAAAATCATGACTCTAACACATGTCACTTTAAATATTTTAAAACACTTTAATCAAGCTTTAAGATGAATGTGATGATTTTGAGGAAAAGGCCTAGAAACATATCTAGAACTACAAGTGAAGGATCTAATAGGTTTCCATGGTGTTTGAAAATTTAGGGGAATGAGGGAGGTTTTCACATTATCAGAGATTATAAAAATTTGAAAACAAGGCCTATAAGATCTATTATGCTCGAAAAACCCCCAAAAGTGCAGTAAATGACTTAACGGTCCTCAAAATAGAAATTTTAAGTGAAAAAGTAACTTTTTGAGGAAGTAAAATTGTTTTTGACTTCCTCCCACCTATTTATGGAATTTTTTACCCTTTTATACATTTTAAAGTTCATTTTAAGTCATTTGGAGTGGAGGAGAAGAATTTGGGAGCAAAAGGATGCATTTTGGAGCCTTTTAGAGCTTTGGTAGAATAGGTTTCTAAAGATTTTTCTTGATTCAGGGGCTCATATATAATATGAAGGAATCCTTGGTTTCCTTAATATCCTCTTAGAGTCCCTTAAAATTATATTCCATCATAATAACTAGTAGGTCCAAGGAAAACCTATTGGTTGTAAACTAGGCATGAAACAGGTTTTCTACCATTAATGGAGGTCCAAGAATTTCAAAAGGTTTATATAAGAAATGAAAGATAATATATAGAATAAAAATATTTAGAAAGTTTTCTATTTCATATTTAGACTTTTGGTTCTTCATGATAAGGAAAAACTATTTTGGGTAGTTTGGGATAGCTCTAAGAGAGCCTTAGGTTTTCACTCGGTATGGTCAGAGGAGAGAGAGTTGGGACAAAACATTTTGGGAAGTGATTGGTACCATAATTTAATTCCAATTTGTGTAATTGGTGGCCTATTTCATCTCCAAATATTTATGAATAATTGATAACAATTCATGGGTGTCTAGATGGCCTACTCATACAAACAAGGTCCATGTTTTCCCTTATTTATTTGCTTCATAATTCAATGATAAATAATTATTTTATACATGTTATTAAAAGGTAAAATAAGACTTATTAAAATTATTTTAATCATTCAATTTATCCCAAGAAGGTACTTATGTCATAAAACCTATTTTCCTTGCTACCCTTATAAATTGGTCATTTTTTTAGTTTCAGAGTAGAACCTAGGTTAGAGAGATAATGCACCTCCTCCTCATGCCACATCATCTTACTCAAGTTATCTTGCTCATAAATATCCACTAGTTCGTTAAAGCCTTGATGGGTTAAATGAGGACTAGTATAACTTGAGCAATCTCCATCTATAGCCATGGTTTGAGGAAGAATAAATTACTCCCTTTAGGGATTTTAGATCAATTGTCTATTCTTACTAAGTGAAACCATATATAAAACCAATAAATGAATTTATTTTTATGTATAGGATAATGAGCTAGTTCATAATTGGTGATCTTCTTAATGTATGAACTCAATCATGATTGCATTTGATGTTATAAGGTAACCTAAAACCCTAATACCAAGGAAAGATAAAGCATGCTTCAAGGAAGTCTAGAGACCATTTGAAGGTTTATTTAAATTTAATAGTAAATATAAAGCAAAGTAAATAGATCAGATTATAGGATGAGGTTACCATTGTCTAGCTTAAAATATGTTTCTTAACTCTCTACTTACTCCCACTTTCAATCATGATATTTTGAGCTTTGAGCATGGTTATGGAGATGTTTTTAAGATTTTTAAAATAATGGGATACCTTATTGGAGCATGATACATTAGGACAAACTCTCAATTGGCATAAGAGGGACTGTGGTGACAATCAATGCTATATATATACACAATTAGCCATGAGTGTGCAACCACATGTGCCACAGAGAGAATGACACATTAGAAATAAGGACACTGATATTGTTTCAATTTTTTAATTATTTTGGAATCCATTTTAATATGTTGAGAGATTAAAAAACTTGTTGAGTTCTCATACATTATACACATGTTTCATGTTTCTCCACACTCATTGACTACATATTGAAATGTCCACCTATAGGTGGTACTATCAGAGACTTTGGAATGTTTGATAGGGATGATAAATCATGTTTTTATGTCTTAATAAGGATTTAATAATATGTATAGTAATTGATAATCTATTATAAGGTCATAATATGAGCACAAGCCACATTCTAACTTCACTGCCTTATGTACTACTTTGTGTACATCTATAGGATACCACAAGGATCTAAGGGTGTGATCTAGAGATTTTTGAAATTTTTTTATATCCTCATGATGGTTTTATATGTTTTATATACCTTTTAAGTCATGAATAAGTCATTATATGGGTAGGTAGAGTTAAGAGGTCATCTTCAAAGTTGAATGGTTGTCCTAGGAATTGTTTCCATAAAACATAAAAATACATGCCTACACACTTTTAGAGATGAAATATGATGATATCACAACGTTTTTTGACCATCCATATCTTATGGGAAGATCCATACAAAAATTAATGGGTGTGTGACTTATGGAGAGTATTTTTTAAGGGCCTCCAAGTTGTACTTGTGTTCACTATGATCATTCAATGCATTATACAGGTTTGGAGCTTCAAGTGACCTCTACACCCAAGGATGGAAAGTAAGAGCATTCATACATGATGGGTGATTTTTTTAAGTTATTGAGGACATTTGTGCCTCAAATATACACTAAAAAGGGTTAAATTTTAAGGTTTAATCCTTCATCAACATCTATAGGTCCTTTGCATTAGGACAACTCACCTACAACTTGACTATAGATGTTCTAAATATAATAAAGTAAACAACTTGGGAAAAAAATAATTATTATTTAAATAGTATCAACAGACCCCATAGCATGCAGATAGGGGAAGGAGAGGTTTCTTTCAATGTAACACAGTCCACCTTCAAATCATTGTATATAATGAGCATTTATATGAGTTTGTTTTAGGTGTTAATGCATTTGAAGGTGATATGGATACCAACTAACATTATGAATTTGTAAATATAATTTATGTGACTTAAATAATATTACCAAATAATTTATTCTCTTGGGACAATGGTGGAAGCACCCTCTATTTCGTATCAGATAGAGGGAACTCCCCTAGGATGTTAACGTACAAAATTTGAAGAAAGGGGATAAAAAGATGATCTAGGGGGTAGTGATACATTTAAAAGAGGTGTTTAGATTTTTATAAAATCTATACCAACATGTAAAACCATACATAGATGATTGAAACATTCTATAATGGTCTTGACCTTCAAGGATGCAAACAAACCTATTGGGCCTAGTTTAGGCCTAAAGCCAAAGTAGGGGTCAATTCCATCTCTAGTTATAGATTAAAATTATAATGATTTTTATCATTTTTTTGTGGATTCATAATGTGTGTCTAAGTTATAAATATGCAAAGGAAACCACAAA
This sequence comes from Torreya grandis, assembly GCA_037957365.1. NCBI lineage: Eukaryota > Viridiplantae > Streptophyta > Pinopsida > Cupressales > Taxaceae > Torreya > Torreya grandis. Next base: position 96,068 of record JARHVA010009417.1, on the reverse strand, counting down.
CCCAAACCTCAAGCCAAGTTTATGAACCTTGTAAATTGTTTGTACATAGAAAGAGACCAAGAACCTTATAAAGGGTGGAATAGTAGAGGTAAGGAGTGGTTTGAGTGTATTGAGGAGGTGGGATACATTTAAATATACCTATATAAGGTCATTTGGACTTTTAAATGATCTATAACTCTTGATAATTATTTTTTAGGCTCTTGGGCCTATATAGGAGAGGAGAAACCCTAGGTTAGGGTTTTTTTTAAATTTCAAGGAGTTTCCACCATCAAAATGAGTTTAAAGTTTTTAAGTATTTTGGGTTTTGTGTACCCTAATTGAATAAAATAGTTTTAGACTCATATGGTCTTATTTGTATGGTTTCTAAAGAATTGTTTTATCTTAAGACTTAAGTAGGCCTAATTGGTAAGGTCATGGTGTTGGAAAAGGTGTCTATAGGTAGATTTTGTCCAAGAAAATTTATAGAGGGGGTATTTTGATATAGGATCCTTATATATATGATTATTTTGGATTTATCTCTCTTAATATATCTATACAAGTCCAAAAGCAAGTAAAAAGGGATACAAGCCTTAAGATTTCTTTTTGACCTTGAGTTATGGAATGAGAGTTAAAGATTGATTGGGTACTTGAAATAATTTGGACTAGGTGTATTAAGATCATCTATGATCATTGGTGAATGAATAATGGGTCTTTAATTATATGTTAAGATATGACACTTGAAGCCTAGGAAAGTTGCCTAGTGAAAGCTAATGAAGAGGTAAAGACAAGTAAATACCTGACATAATGAAAGAAGAAGTTGACTTCAAAGAGTCCTTAGAAAGATATTATGTTAAAATACTATTCATATATTAATAATGAGATATTATTGGAAAAACAATAAATAAATTGGTTTTCCAATCCAATGATGACATATAGCTAGCTTCAAAAGCACGTACAACCAACTAGGTGTACAAGGGAGTTAGAAAAGTTTTATGTTGTAAACCTTAGAGGAATGATATTGTGGCTATAGAAATAGAATTCTAAATTATGGTAACACCTTAATACTTTTTGTCACTAATCATCCAACTCTATAAAGCCTAAATCAAGGCTATAATCTCTAGATGTCTACAGTCAAAGTCAAGCAAATATGAAGGAGACTATTCCCATGAGTAATGGTATGCTTTCATAATATGAAGGAGACTTATTATTATAAAAATGTGTTTAGGGTTTTTGGTTTTAATGATATTTTTCATGATGAAGACCATACTCCTATCATTATAAGGATAACTATCTCTACTTATATCTTCTAAGAATTAACATAGTCATATGAAAGAGAAAAATAACTAGGAAAAAGGTTTTCAAAGTGGTGAAGAACCAAAACACTACTATATTGATCATGGTGACTAATAAATAGACCAAAAACATGAGTACATAAATTAATTACGTATATCATTAAGTTTCAAATAATGTCTAAGTAGAGGAAAGTGACCTATAGTCTCTCAAGTTCAAACCTCCTTCAAATTGGCAAGTGATATTGAGGACATAATGATGCATAGAGGTTTATTAGTCATGAATGGGTGAGTAATTAAATGATGATGTAGAAAAATACATCATTATAAACCTCAAAAATTTAAGGAAACATAGTCAAGGTCACTAAGGAGTGACAAGCTTGTCTCCATCCACCAAGGTGTTAAAGCACAAAATCTAGAGAGAAGATTTATGTTCCCAAAATATAATTTAGGATAAGACAAAGGGACTTTAAGCCTAAAGGTAATACACCATGAAATTATCACCTATTGTATAAAAAGGACAACTACAAGCTTTTATATGGTCTGGATGATATGATGGAGGCTAATGGTCCTTAGCAAGGTTTCATGTTCAAGATAATGGTTTGAATAAAACATAAATAACAATGTCATCTTAGGCTCATCAAAACATATAGATGGTGGAACTAAAAATAAATATTTCAATCAAAATTCACCTCATAATAACCTATACTAACAACTATCCTAGTCAAGGTCAATAATGCACCTACAACCACATTTGATTTGGACAGTGAGTTGGGTGTAAGATGTATTCAAGTTGTTTGGCAAGAAGAAGGAATCTAGAGAGAGTGAAGCTCCCATTACATAACCAAAGTGGGAATAATGATGAAATTTAAAAACCAATGAAGGAATTATTTTTTCCAAGGGAGTACTGGGTTCATATTTGGATATGGTCATTGAGAGCAAGCCTATCTTCAAGAGGACAAAAGTTATTTCAAGCAAGGTGCTCTATGGTGAAGTCTCATATTATATTTTCACAAGAGCATGTGGAAATGGAATGGGGTATATTTTGATGATATAGGAATTAAAATAGTTAAATATACTATCATTCACCTCATATCCATCACCTACATCACTAAACACATAGGCATCCATGGATTTCCCTTATGGAGCTTGAAGTGACATAAGGTAACATGAGTTGTATGAAGTTAAAAGAAATCAATGAAGATTTAAATAATGAAATGAGAGATTCCATGTGAATTTAATATAAAATTAATCCTTATAAGGCAAAAATCAAGGAAAAGGGAAGAAAACTTAGTTGTGAATTTTGACCAAGCAAGCACACGTCACTAGCTTTTGCCAGAATGGGCCTATAGGCCAAAATATGTAGGATCCAATGGCAAATTTTGGTGGAGAGGATAATTATGACATATTATACATAATAAAAATATTATTTATGTTTTTTTCAATGGTAAATATTCACTAATTTGGTACATTCAACCCTATATCAAATCATGGTCAACATTGGAGCATGACTTGGAGTTTTGGTCATTTTAAGGCATCTACAGGTCAAGACAAAACACTAAATTTGGTAAAAATGACCTAAAAAATCATCCCATTCCATATTAAAGGTAATATAAAGAGTGAAAGTATACATTTTTCTTACATATTCCACAGGTAATCAAGAAGGCAGCCATTGGAGACCAAATCAAGTTTTATCAATTTTGGGTGCCAAAATGGAGTTTAGGCATTGGATAGGTCTTAAAATGGTATAATATGATGTTTTAAACCTATATTTTACTATTTAATTGATAAAATTCATGGTTTTAATGTAAAATTTTGAATAAAGACAAGTTTAGGCATGGAGGAATCATGTAGGTAGCTCAAGGTAAATTTTGGAAAAAAGGGTCTACAAGACAAAGTACACATATAAAAGACTTGAAACTTGGTATTATTTGTCATAAAAACATATTATATCCATAAATTATATTATTATGGTAATATGACAAGTTCAAGTGTTTGTTATTTATACATAGTCCCCTATATGTCTCATAATGGTCACTATTCATGCAGACATACTTTTTGGAGTTTTAAGGTGTGTTTGAGGATTATAAGATTATATAAGTTTTTTAAAATCATGGGAAGATTTTTTAAATCCAATTAAATACCTTTAAATTGTGTTCACACTCCAAACATCATGCAAGCCCCGTAGGGAAGCTCAAAACCCCATAGGTAGTCTCAAAGGTATAAAAGGCAAAGTTGAGTTTTGATAATTTGGATAGGTGTAATGATATGTTTTAGGTGTAATTATTATTTTAAAAATAAAATATGACTATTTTAAAGGTCAATTTTGTCCTTTGGAGGAATCCAAGTTTTTAAGGCTTAACACACCCAATTTTAGCCCATCTTCAGATGCTCATTTCTTTCATACCATGAAGAGTTGGGATAAGTTATTATTGTATGTTTTAATAACACATATTTAATTAAAATTAATTAGTTATTGCATTTTTAAAAGTTATTTAACTTTATGAACAATTTTTAAGAGTGTAAGCATGTCCAAAATGCTTCCAAACCTTGCAGGCAATCATCTTTATGTATGTATCTTTTCATACCATATACATGGGAGCCCAATATTTTTAGGGGTGTTAAAAGGTTATATTTAATATATATTCTTAGAGAGAAGTGGTGTAATAGGTGTCTTAATTATATGAATAATCATCTTGAAGGAGAGCCTTCTTGAGCTTGTAAATGAACTTTTTGACCAGTTTTGTGTTTTTGGACTCATAGGTCCATCAAATGAAATATAATTATTTGAAAACCACTTGAAATGTGTAAAATATTCAATATATCTATTTAAAAACCAATTTTTTAGAAGAATATGGCACGTTTGGGTGCATAAGAGGCCCAAACTAGCTCAAAGATGCTTACTTTATAGTTATTCAAAGAGAGAAAAGGTCTAAAGCCATAGAAGAGGCCTAATGCAGTTTAAATAGTCATTATATGGAATTTGGAGCTCTTCATAAGGGTTTTATGGGTGTATTACTAAGCTAAAGTGTTAAAAACCAATTTTTTTGACATTTTATGGATTGTTGTAGGTTTAATGGTGATTTCTACCATTATTGTAGGTCTTTAAGGTTCTCCAAATATTCATTTTATACCTCATACACATTACATGGATGTATATAAGTCTTATACATGTCCATAAGTGGTCTTTATAGTGCCAAATGTCCTTGGGAGTAGGTTTTAGGGTAGTTGGTTAAGGGTGGCTCAAGCTTGTGACTTCCAATAATGGGGTCTATGAGAGTTGTAGGTGTCATGGAGTTTATTTTAAGTTTGAGGAGAAATGTTAAGTAAGAAATATAATAAAAAACCAAAAATAAAACTTTATAACTTAACCTCCATGACCAGTTAAGCATTTTTTGCCAAGTTAGCTAAGAATTTGCCACAAGATTCAAGAAGTGCAAGTAGAGGGGGGTATATAAGTCCATGGGGAGAAATTTGGATGTTAGAGAGACAATTCAAGTATTTAATGAAGTTTTAAGTTTTTTGGTGTCTTTCCCCTTTATTAGATCATGACAACATCATACTCAAGAATTTTTTGTCTTCTAGTGTGTTTCTAATCCAATGAGAGGGCTTTAAGTCTTTTTGGGATAATGAAGGTTAATTTATTGAGGAAGGATTAGTTCTAGATAACCAAAATGTGTTTGATACTCCATAGAAGTGGTTGTGTCTCATTTAATGAATTTTGTTTGTTTCTTTCTTCTCTCTCTTCCCATTTTCTCCTATATCTCCCATTTATACCCCATTTTTGTAAGATATTCTCATTTGATAAGGATAAAAACTATCAAAATTTGTAATAAAGACATTTTGAATCAATAAAGATTATTTTTAACCTATCTCTTGCCTCTAAATTGTGTTTAGAAATCTTATGCATAATGGCCTTGTGAAGAAGTGTTCTTCCATGTCCATTGTCCTTCTTTCTTGCCTATTTTTAGGTTTTTTCAAGTTAGTTTTAGGTCTTAAATTGAGCTCTTTCCACCATTAATGGACACTTTGTGTGAATTTTGGAATTTATCTTTACTTCATGTATTATTTGGTGAGCCTAGTTTAAGTACTTACGCAAATTATATAGTTTATGAGGTTGTGTGAGAAAAAAATGTCTTATGTTAAATTATTGTTTATTTCAAGCTTATGTGAGTGTCAATAAATTTGGTGTATCACCCTTTAATTTTCCTAGTCATATTATACCCCTTCTCTATCCCTTTTCCAAGTAGAAGTATTAGTTTAGGTAATCTACCAAGAGGAAGTTGACCTTCTATGGAGGTTCAACCTCACTACAAGATACCTATAGCCTGAGGTTGCTCCAATATTGTAGTTGGGAGTGAGAGAGCCTTAAAAAATATCCCACAAGGGTGTAATTATATGATACAACAATATTATTCATGTTTGATGTTGGTTTGATTAATTTACAATGGTTATAGATTTCATCTTTTAGTATTTGAAGACTCTAAATAACACTCAGCATTATAGTGGTAGAGTAGTAGATGTCTTTCATGCCAAAGGTGACTACAAGATTAGCTTCTAGAGTTATTTATTTTGAATTTTTTGAATTAACTTTAAACTGAACAAAAAGGTTAAGATTTTCTAACACTCATCCATATAAAGGAAACTTTCCTCGTAGACTAACTTCTAAGTTTTCCTCTGCAAGATCTTTGTTGGGTCTTTTCACTAGAGCTTTAACTTTTTGTGGATTTCAATGGATAGAGTCCTTTGGACCTCAATAAATATGGCCTTATCCTAATGGAAGATATTAAAAGTGTTCCTTACTTCATGGGAGACTAGTCTACAACCCCTTCTAAGCACCTCAGAGATATAACTAACTTTGATAATAAACATAACATCATTAAAGAGAATGTATCTCTCAAATTGTTGGCCATCTATTTCAAGGTCAAGGCCATAGATTTATATATAAAATTACTTCAAATTCCATCACATCATGGGATCAATTTAGAGATGCTTTGTGCAAAAAGTTTGAAGACAAGATTGACCACTTGTCACTTGCTAAATAGTTACCTACAATTAGGAGGGTTCCTCATGAGGTTATGCAAGATTTTAATACCAAGTTTCAAATTACATGGGAAAGTATTCTAGTATTTATAAAGCCTACTCCTAATTATGCTTTATTTTACTATTTAAAATCTCTCAATAGTGATATTATAGTAATGATTCAGTGTATGGGAGGAAGCACACTACTAAATTCTTATGAGGTGGCAATTAGAGTAGAGAATAGTCTAGTATAAGCTATCAAGCTTACACATAGGCAACCAATACCTTTTTTTCTTGATATTAAACCACCTCTTACTTCTATTCCTCCCCTTGATGTTATTCCTCTTATTCTAGCACTTTCTACCATACCTATACCAAAGTAAGAAAAGGCTTTAACTAGTCAATCTAGAGACTCTCAAGAACACAAGAACTTCTAAGAGATTAAAATCATGTTGAAATCATTAGGAAATGAATTAGTGAATGTGAAAAAGCAACAATATTAGTTAAATATAACTTATCAATCTTTGTATCAGCCTTAATAGTATTATCAAGATAATAGGCCACCCTAAAAATTAAATTCAAAGGATAAGACCAAGGACAAGGGAAGCCTAACTATGTTAAGCAAAACAACTACAATATGAATACTACAAGTACCTATAATACTCTAGTTCCTATTCATAAAAAAATTTATCAAGAAGGTGAGGGAAATATGCCTTGGAATAAATTATTTGATCAATCCATTATCCTAAAAATTGAGTTCAATCAAGCTTTCAATGATCAATGGTAACATGGTGCTAGCTATGGAATCAATCAATCTCTTATGGCTCAAAACAAAGAATTACCAATGATGAAAAAACTAGAAGATGTTGAGAGTATCTAATGAGAGTGGGGGGTGAATCAGTAGTTAACAATGCTTATTAAAGTTCTTAAATTCATTCATCATACATGAACATGAAAGCTTATGCATCAAAACATGGATAAGAGCATACATCACATGAACACATCATTTATGTGGGAAACCCTCTAGGGGGAGAAAATCCACTCTCAATCCTAAAAACCAATGGAATATATTCTTATAAGGATATAACAAACATGAGACTTTAGACCAGCACCAACTAATCAAGGAGCATCTACCCTTCAATTTAGTTCAACTCCAACTAGACCTTTAGCTAGCTCTAACTATCAAGGAGGATACAACCCCCTAGGTGATGAAGGACCCACTAAAACACATTTTCTCTAAATTTTGCCACTGATATGATATCTTATACACTTTATGATGACCTTCTAATGCTCATACACCTACAATATAATTCTCTTCTCCAAGTAAGTACACCTACCTCATTCGATCAACAAGTCACCCTTTAGAATATTAGGTCTAATGACTTGTTAGCTCATGAATATAATTAGACAAACACGATTGATCTCTAAACCCTCTAATGGTCCTCAATGACCCATCTCTACTCCTTAATTTATCTCTTCCCTTCTCTTGAATACAATCTACTCTCACTCCTACACAAATAGTCCAATTTGACCTTGTATATACATATATATATATATATATATATATATATATATATATATATATATATATATATATATATATATATATATATATATATATATATATATATATATATATATATATATATATATCCATAATCTAACCCATCTTTGTCAGATAGGATAATTCACATACTTGTCTTAACCTTAGAAAATATCCTCATACATGTCATTAAGCCAACAAAAACACTCCATAGGTCATCCATACTTCAAAAAAAGCTCCATCCTCATGTGTATCTCAATTAGGCTTAATGCATTAGCCCTTATAGGTCATTCACCATATATGACCATATCCATGAATAATATCACTCATAAATGCTTTAAAAACATAAAAAATACCTAAAAAATACCATTTATCACTCCCACATGGGTCTATAACATTTGGAACTCTAATTCATACCTTGAATCAAGCCTTTTAGACTACTCGCTAATAGGCCTAAAAACCCATAAAACATAGTCATATAGAATTGAAGCATATAGAATATTTTATCAAATAACCACCTAAATAAAACACATTTATATGTCCTTCATGACTTATAAAACACCTCCAAATCCATTTTTCATCTTCAAATAGCCTACACATGTCCAAACCAACTCACACAAACTGTTTACTCAAACTAGTCAAGCACCCCAAAAACTCAGTCATAAAATTTTGACTGCTCCAACCAAAATAAATAAAAAATTAATTTACTAAATATTTTTAAATTATTTAATATAATCAATATTTTACTCACCTTAAACTCTACTTAGAATAACTCAAACTAGCCTCTTTAAATAATCCACTCGAGACTGCCTCCAAGCTCCAAAAACTAGTCATGTAGATATTCTTGTCTATCACATGAAAGAAAACTTTCATACCTTATAATACACATTTATATATTATATTTTATCTCTATTTAAACCTATAATATTTATTTCTCATGTCTAACCAACTTCCATTGGTCTAACAGACCAATTCCTCATATCATTATATCATAGTCTTCATTTCTTAGATAAGCCACTTTGAAAGCACCTTTTTGCCTATGTAACATCATCAACCTCACATCAAAATAAATGGAACATAAGGAATGGGTCTTAAATAAATACCCCAATCCATTTTTTTCATCCCTACTCACTTGCACACCATCCCTAAATAGATTCTCACTCATACTATCTTTTTGTCACTATTTTCATTATCTGGTAGATTAGCGATAAGGCAACTTTATTAGCTTAGATAATTTAAAAAATAATATAAATTTCCAAAATTAATACATATACATCAATAACAAGTCTTGACCTTCAATATCCAATGATTCTCATGCATTGACTTAATCAACCCTACATGTAGTATTAAAAACTTTAGAAATAAGCATATTTTTGTACCTTCTACTCATTCCCCTAACACACCACTACCACTTGGAGATGCCTAGAGGAGTCCTTTATACCTTCCAATAGTCAAACTTGGTCAACCAATCCATTTTGGGTCCTTTCTATCAATATCTCTCCAATCACTCCATTATGAGGGTTTATAAAGGGTTTCTAACTAGTTTACATTCTTAACAAATTTTCATAAATCTATATCCCTCAATATACTAAAAAATAATTGGAAAATATTATTAGTTCCATGTGCCACCTCTCCCAAAATTCTTATGTCCCCATGCAAATTTTACATGAACTAGTGAATGTTGAAACTTTCCTCTCAAGCTCCAAATGCACCTTTCAAGCCACCTTTGAAACACATGAAGACTTTTCTTGACTTTCTATCTCCTTCTCTAATCTTAGATCTCATAAACATGCTTGAAAAAACTTTCTTGAGTATCTTGCATTAAAAATCAATATTCATCAAGCTACAAACACTCTTTGACCCTTTACAAGGCCTCATAAGCCCACCTAGGCCAATGGCCAAACTATCTTAAAAACCACTAGCCAGCTCTTGAAAACCATCTATTTAACTTATTATCATCTTATACATGTCCAAAATGAATATTACATGAATAATAAGCTCATTATTATGATATATCTCTAAAAGTACTCAAAACCCCATAGATAACCACACATGGTCAAGTCCACAAGGCATAGGATGACTTGCACTCCACCTAAAGACCACTTGGAAGGAATTCAAATGTTCTCTCAACCACATGGACATACCATGTACTCTCTCTCCATGATCCATTCCATACAATCATGCTTTCATATAACTAACTACTCCCACAAGCTTTCACTAGCAACTAAGACTGAGTTGAGTACTAAGATCATGCATATTAGACCAAAAGCACTGTCATTCCACTTTATCATCACTAATGCCACTTGAAATCAATGACAACACATCATTTCCAAAAATATCCCAATAATATCCCCATTTTTCATTAATGTAATTACCTACTTTACTCTCTCCCCCTTTGCCAAAATGATAAAGTGGACTCTTCTTCCAAATAGGCTCTTTTAATCAAGCAATTTAAGAAGTTGAAATGAGAACATAACCAAGAGTACATACCTTTATTTATCATCATTTAAAACTTAGAGCACACAAAATATCAACATAAAATCATAAAACACTCATATTTCTCCCCCTTAGACCAAGCTTCCTTTAAGAATCAACTTAGGTCATAATTCCAAAAGACCTATAAGATCATTAGACTTGACCACTAGGAAAGCATACTAGCTCCCCCTCAAACCATTGTCACTTGAGAAATAAATAACTCATCTCCCCCTTTTATAAATGATGAAATCAAACCTCTAAGTCTCCAAGAGACCTAGACAACACTGAAGCATACTCCCTTCCTTCAAAATATCTTATCAGACAACTAAATATTCTCAAGCAAAACTGAATAGGTAGAACTCAATCCTTCTCCCAAGCTACCTAGATCCTTAGACCTATCACCAATTTCATAGTAAAAAAATACCCCTAGGATGCTTAACCACTTTAAAGGTTCTTCCTTATTCTATATAATTGAAAACCTATAGGACCTCTAAGAACAACTACCATCACTTCAAGCAACAATAAGAGCACCATATCACTATGTAAGCTCACATACATTTGCATTCAAGGCACACTACAGAACACATAGACTACTTCAAGAATAACACCATAATAGACCAAAATACTCATCTAGAGCTAAAAAATCCATTCTTCTTTTGAAAATTTTCTCAAAAATCTTCATTTTCTTCACTAGGCCTACTTAGACCCCTTGTAACCCTATCTAGCCACTACAGACCTGACATCTCTTTGCCCTAATCACTTCAAGACATTAAAATTCATATTTTAAGACCAATATTATTACCTCTTAGTCATGACAATAATGAGCCTCCAAATCATCCTCCTTAGCATACTTTCTTCTTTAGCCTTTTAGCCAAGTAGATCTCCTAGAAGACTAAAACTTGAATAAATTGAAATATGATTACCTTCATATCACTATAAATTTTTTTTAAAATACAAATTTGTCCCTTTAAATTTATTTAAATCTTCCATCTTCCAAATCCAAAGATAGAACACTTTTTCAATCATGCCTAAATGACTAGGCCTTTAAAGCAACAAGTAGTCAAAACTCAACCTCTAGTTAACATCATGACTTGAAACTACTTCCACACATGTATGTCACCTATCCACACTTATAGACAAAATTTCAATCTCTCATTCCATAAGGAACCATGACATCCTTTACACCACCAAATGCATGCTCATGAGAAAAGAAGTCAGTGACCACTCAAAATGCTCTACGTAGCATAAAAGAATTCAACAACCTATGAAACCATCTAGAACACACCCAATTAATGTGTATATATCTTCCTAAGTAGATAACTCTTCTTGACACATATCCAATCTCATGGACTTAATTGAGAACCATAAATCTAGACCTATAGAGCCATCACACCTAACTACCACCATGACCAAAAGATCAAAATCATACTTGAGTACCTCTTAGTCATCATAAAGTATTTTATCCTACTTAGGAATGCCAAAACCAAATTTAATCAACTTTATCCATCTATCTAGACCTAGGAAAACACCAAAATAGCATATTGGGCACACTCTAGGCAGACATCACTACCAAAATTGGTCAACTTTGACTTTTGACCATAAATCTCACATATGATCTCATCAAGGACTTAGACCACCTGAGAATGATACATTCCAACCTTCTTCATTCTCCCATAAAATATATTACATCATCCTTCTTCAAATCAACACCCATTCCAAGCATCCAAAAATGATCAAAATGACACTTTAGGACTAGGAGACCTGAATATACCTTTTGAAGAACTCACATGTTTCACCACATATAGAAATATCTCATGAAGCATAGAAAGAGAGATCAAATATCTAAACCCCTTATCCTTCATACATCACAATCCATTATGATTAATAATTCTTCAAATGCCTCCATGAAAACATAATCATATAGTTCTGTGTATACACTTACTCTATGTTAGTCATCTAATAAGCAATATTTCCTTAAAAATACTCAAAATAGGATACCATAAGAAGAAAAATCATGATATATGACCCTTAGATCATGACCAACCTCTTATTGAATTGATCTCTTCTTGAAATCCCTACAAATTGACTTAAAATATCAACCTCATCCTCATAGTTAAGACCCTATTTGAAAACTCAGAACTCATAAAACCTTCAAGATCACTGCCTTTCACCTCTTGAGCTAGATATTAAAATTTGAGATCAATATGATTACTAAAAAATCATCTAAAAATTCTATATTTCCTTGAGAACACTGTCATACACTTTGATCAGTCACTTTGAGAGTCTGAGGTCACCATTCAACTCAACAAGTCACACTAGCCTATCAATCAAGGGACATTGAGACACAATCAACTTCCATGGGGTTTTTCTTACAAAAACACACACTTCTATACCTCTCTTAATGTAATATACCCTATAATATACTATGTTTCCATTTTATATGAGTCTTTTTCATGCATAGGTATCCATAAACCATTTGATTTCACTTAGAAAACTTCATTGATTATCATACCTTCTTTAGGTTTTAAGAAGGCCTTATTCCAATTACCCTTATTTTCTTCAATGAAAAACTAATGAACCAAGATGGTCCATTAAGTACTTAACAATTAATTACTCTTATCAAAATACATTTATAACAACTTCTAATAGATCTCACCATGCTTAAAAGCCTTCAAATTACTTGCATATATTATCAAGGCACCATTAGGTTATCTTTCTCCTTTAATTGTAGACCTCTACCTTTTAGGACACTTGCACATATTTTTACCTATCATTATTGCTAACCAAGAGACCATATTCAATAATTCCTACCATACAACTCAAGTTTCATCTTGGATTTGGCTTTACTATAGTCCTTCTTTAAACTTGCTAGTGTCAACATGCAAACCTTTATGCAGACTTTAACTCTGATCTTCATAGAGTTATCCATCATAGATAAACCTTAAAAAATCATTATTCTTGAAATTAAAACTTATAAAACATGAATAACCATGACATCAACCACATTGATCAACAACAACTCCAACAACTCTATCAACAAGCTAACTAGGTAGACAATAACCAAGCTACTCACAAGATCACCTTCCAAGATGATTAAGCCTCAAGAAGGACCTGATGTAATAATAATTATTAAGATTAGCTATTGAGATGAGGGGGGTGAATTAGTATTTAAAAATTATTATTCAATTCCTTAAACTCATTCATCATACATGATTATGAAAGCCTATACATAAAAACTTGAATAAGAGCATACATCACATGAACACATCATTTATGTGGGAAACCCTCTAAGGGGAGAAAACCCACTCTCAATCCTATAAAACAATGTAATATAGTCCTATAAGGATATAACAAACATGATACCTTATACCAACACCAATTTATCAAGGAACATCCACCCCTCAATTTAGTCCAGCTCCAACTAGACCTTTAGCTAGCTCTAACTAGCAAGGAGGATACAACCCCCTAAGTGATTAAGAACCCACTCAACCACCTATAATCTAATTTACACCACTACTTTGATGTATTATACACATGATTATTACCATCTAAATACCATAAAATTTCAATCTACTTCTCTTCTCCAAGCAAGCACACTTACCTCATTCGCTCAACCAAGTCACCTTTTAGACTGTTAGGTCTAATGACTTGTTATCTCATGAATATAATAATACAAACATGATTGATCCTCTACATTCTTACATGGTACATAATGACCAATATTTTCTCCTTTATTTAGCTCTTACCTTCACTTGAATACACTCTACTCTGACAACTACACAAATAGGCCAATTTGACCTTGTATGTATGTATGTATGTATGTATATATAATCACTCCATCATCTAACCCATCTTGGTCAGCCAAGATACTTCACATACTTATCTTACCCTTATAAAATATCCTCATACATGTAATCAAGCCAACTCAAAAACTCCATAGGTTTTCCATACTTCAAAATAAGCTCAATCATCCTTTAGATCTCAATTACGCTTATTGCATTAGCCCTTATAGGTCATTCACCACATATGGCCATCTCCATGAATAATATACCTCAAAAATTCTTAAAAAACATTAAACCTACCTCCAATATATCATTTATCACTGCCACATTGGTTTACAACATTTGGAACTCTAATTCATACCTTGAACTAAGCCTTTTAGACTACTCATTAATAGGCGTAAAAACCAAAAAAACATAGTCATATAGAAATAAAGCATAAATAATATTTATAGAAAAAAAACCTAAAAAAAACACATGTATATTTCATCCATGACTTATAAAACACCTCAAAATCCATTTTTCATCTTCACATATCTCACACAGGTCCAAACCAACTCACACAAACTATTTACTCAAACTGGTCAAGCACCCAAGAAACTTAGTCAAAGAACTTTGAATATTAAAATCAAAATAGAAACCAAATATGATTAAAAAATTCATATAATAAAGCTTTGACACTTATATAATATCATAACTATTTCACTCACCTCATACTCTACTCAGATCAACTCAAACTAACCTCTTCAAATAGGCCACTCCAAACTGCCTACAAGCTCCAAAAATTAATCATGTAGATGTTCTTCTCTAGAATATGAAAGAACACTTTCATAACTTATAATCCACATTAATATATTATATTTTAACTCTTTGTCAACCTTTAATAGTTATTTCTCATGTCCAACCAACTTCCATTGGTCTAACATACCAATTCCTAAAATCACTATATCATTGTCTTCATTACTCAGATAAACCACTTTGAAATCACCTTATTACCTATGTAAAGTTATCAAACTCACATAACAGTCAAGGTAAAACAATACATAGGTCTTTAAAAAATACCCCAAACCATTGGATTCATCCCTGTTCACCTACACACCATTCCTAAATGGATTCTCACTCATACTGGCTTTTTGTCACTATTTTCACTATCTAGAAAATTAGTGATAGGGCAAATTTATTGACTTAGATAACTGACATAGAGCGCATAAATTTCCAAAATTATTCCATATACCTCAATAACAGGGCTTGACCTTCAATCTCTAATGACTCTCATGTGTTGACTTAGTCAACCCTACCTGTAATACTAAAAACTTTTGAAACAAGCATATTGTTATACCTTTTGCTCACTACCCTAACACAAAACTACCACCTAGAGATTCCTAGAGGAGTCATATATACCTTCCAATATTCAAACTTGGTCAACCAATCCATTCTATGTCATTTATAGCAAGATGTCTCTAATCACTCCATTATGAGGGTTTATAAAGGGTTTTTGACTAGTTTACATTCTTAATGAATGTTCATAAATCTCTATCCCTCAATATACTATAAAATACTTGGAAAGGATTCTTAGGTCCATGTTCCACCTATCCAAAAAGGCTCACATCCCCATACAAAGTTTACATGAACTATTTAACATTGAAACTTTCCTCTTGAGCTCAAAATACACCATTCGATCCACCTCTAAAACACATGAAGAATTTTCTTGACTTTATATCTCCTTATCTAATCTCATATCTCATCAACATGATTTAAAAAAATTTCTTGACTATCTTCCATTAATAAACAAGCTTCATCAACTTGAAAACACTCTTTGACCCTTTATAAGGCCTCACAAACCCACCTAGGGCAACTAGGCCAATGGCTAAACTTGGCCAAACTATCTTGTAGACCATTGTCCACCTCTTGAAATTCATCTATCTAACTTTTTAAAATCCTATACATGTCAAATATGCATATTCCAAGCATACTAAGCTCCTTATCATGATATATCTCTCAATGTACTCAAAACTCCATAGACAACTGCACATGGTCAAGCCCACAAGGCATAAGATGACTTCCACTCCACTTGAAGACCACTTGGAAGGACTAAAATTACTCTCTCAACCATATGGACATACCATGTACTCTCTCTCCATGATCTATTCCATCCACTCATGCTCACATAGAACCAACTACTCCCACAAGCTTTCACTAGCAACCAAGACTAAGTTGAGCACTACGATCATGCATATTAGACCAAGAGCACTCTCATGGCAATTTATCATCACCAATTCCACTTGACATCAATGAAAACACATCATTTCTACCAATCTCCCAACATAAAAACCTCAATAAAACCAAGGGCCTAATGAAGTACCAAACCAGTTGGGTACTATAATGGTTAATTATGAGAAAAAAGAGTGTTATGCATTCAATCAAAATGTTAGTTTTAGCCAAGAAAACATTCCAGTGGTAGCTAATATAAGATTAAAAAGAATGAATGTGAATGTTAACCAAGAAGAAGTTAAATATTATCCTACTATCACTCCATTACTATCAAAGCCAAATGAACTTATTGTTATTACAAAGGCTCTAATAACTCAAAACAATTAGAATTAAGGGAATGCCTTTGTGCCCGCAAACCCATAAATTTAAAACATGGTTGTGGATCCCAAATCACAAGTAAAATTTCATAGTTTTCCCACCAATATTATTATACAATTGAAAAATTTTAATGCAAGTGTTCTAATATTGGACATGCTTTCTATGCTTGTTTAGGTTGATATACTCTGAGAGGGTTTTTCAAATATCAATGTTTTAGATAAGCCACTAAGAAAGGTAAATTTGGTTCTCACCAATACAACCAAAGGACCTAATGAAGGATAATAAAAAAAAATGGTCAAACATCCTCCCTTATACATTTTTGTAATCAATGGTGACTACTTGGTATATAACTACATGATAGATAGTGGAGTAAGTAATTTAGTGATGCCAAAGTTAGTATCAAATTAGCTTGGTTTGAAGTATGATTCCCAATCTAAGGGAGGTTTTTATCTTGATGGATCTTCTAATAAACCAACTAGTATTATCAAAGGTCTAAACTTGACCCTACATGCTTGTCTTAGTATTTTAGTGGCCCAGGATGTGTTGATTATATAAAGACTTCATGGCCAAAATAAGGGTTATCTAGTAGTAGATTGGTCATGTATGGCTTTAATAATAGGTTATGGGACCAAGGTATCTATAAAATTTGAGCCTATTTCCCAATTTCACATTTATCCTTATGGGCCAAGTATTCTAAAATTCAATTTTACCATCCTAGATGAATATGACCACCTAGTTGGTCAATAAATAGATACTCATTTTGAGGGGATACTTGATATGTTATTGGATGAGTTATGGAGTGAGAATTAGCTACTTGACCCTTTTAAAGGTCTTTAAGAAAGAGACATGGGAGTCTATTACTTATATGATTAGAGTGATTTCTTGGCATCCCTAACTAGACCATAGGAGGATACTAGTGGTTTGTGGAAATTATTCTCTGATGGATCAAGGATCAAGCATGGAGTATATATAGGTGTGATGTTGACTTTCCCTTCTAATGATAAATACTTTTCATCTTACATGTTTTAATTTAGTTTCTCTTACAATACAAATAAATATGAGGGCCTTATCCATGGCCTTCAATGGGATAATAAGAGGGGAATCAAGTAGTTAAAAGTGTATGGAGATAGTGAGATGATAGTACATTAGGTCAGAAGTAAAAACACCACAAATAATCCCTTACTTAATTAGGTCATACAAACATAGAGTGTGGAACATACTTGAAAATTTTGAAGCCTTCAACATCCAAGTAGTGCCAAGGGAGTAAAATCAGCATGTTGATAGGTTGGTAGTTGTGGGAGCTTAGTTCAACATCTTAAATGAGTTGAAGAATTCCAAAGTATATCCACATGTCAAAGTGGTTGTAAGACCATTAGTGCCAACCAATGAAGCTCATTAGTAAGTGTAGACACTCAAAAACCACACACTATGGTTTCAAGTGTTGAAACACCCCTAGACCACCTAAGGACCAACCATAAATTTTTGACTACAAACCAAACCTAAGTCAAACTAACCTACCTTGAGAAATCTTAACCTTTGATCCTTGACCACTGATAGTCACCCTAACCATCAATGGTTAGGCCTGACCACTGACAATTAGGTTTCACTGCTTGAACCACTAAACTCCCACATCACTCCACCTTGCTTTTTCATATTTAACTTATCTATATCTATGTGCAAGTTAGTGCATGTTTGAGTTAAAATTAGAAAATCTAATTCAACCTCTTGTTTGAACCTACACTTCCACCTCTTCCTTGTGCTTATAAAAAGAGAAGAGTAGGAGGTGAAAATGATCTACAACTATCAATAGCTTCTTGTAATAGAGTTTCTATTATAGGTCATTTCTTATAGTGATCCAGTGAACTAACAAGTGTGATAGAGATCCAAAGTGCTACCATCCATTGGCTAACATTGAAGTATCATTACTTTACTAAAATTTCCCCAGAATCCATTAATGAGTTTATCAACTAACCACCTCAACCATTCATTAGATCAATAACCAAAAAGCTAAATATCTATTTTAAATCATTTAATTACTTTGTTTATATTTTGAAATCAAACTATCCCACACCCATCTCTCATAATTCCATTTTATGACCTCATTAAAATATCCTTTTCTTGACTAGACCAAACCTATAGTAACCACTGATAGTCACCTTAATTGTCAATGGTCTATCCCAACCATCAATCGTTACCCCAACTATCGATGGTTACCCTAACCACTGATGATCACCCCAACCATAGATAGTTATTATTAGATAAATAAATAATAAGTTGTTTTCACCCACTAGACCTTAACCAAATAGCAGTTTTAGACTCTTTACCTAACCATAGAACCTTAATCTAATTTATAGACCATACCTAATTCATTTAATATTAATATCAATATGTTTATTACTATCATTAGTCAAATTCACCTATTCATTTATTAATCAATTCTTTTATTTCATTTTAATATCTTTTGTGATATATGCAAGTACTTTATGTTTCAAAACTTGATTGTTTAAAAGTGTGGATTGACAACTTCCAAGGAAGTTCATGCTTCTTAGATCTAGATGGCTAGGTAATCCACCCTGCTATCTAACTAATCAATATTTTTTTTAGTTTTTTCTTATCTAAAGGTCATTACTCCCAAGATAAAGAGGATTATCTACAACCATTTGGATCAATATGTGCACAAATTATTAGGCTTTTATATCATACCCTTCTCAATTTTATTTTCTCTTCTTTCCAAATAACATACACAAAATTTCTCTAAAACATTATAACACAACTAGTGGGACCCTTGAGTCTTTTATTGGGTTCACAGTTGCATCTAGGTGATTTATTTTTCTCATCTTTCTCTTTAAAAAATGAAATAAAAGTATCTTTTTGGGCTTAAAAGTGACTTCATACATTGTTTGCTTGCTTACTCTGTCTCACATAACTTAATTAATCATAGCTTCACTCTTATCACACACACAATGCCAAACCACTCACACTTAATCAATCATAATAACATTGACATAAGGCCTGACTATGATTTTATTACATATTAGTCACCTTTCCCAACTATCCTACTTGTATTTCATCACAAAGGGGAGAACTGACTTAGCTCTTTAGTTGTGTATAATCTCTAGAAATCAGTATATCTTGGCTAAGAACACAATACCCTTATTGAGGTGGTGTGTGAAGTGAGGGGGTAGGGCCTAATATCAAGCCACATAATAATTTACAATACAAATCCCTTTGAGAGCCTAAACACATTCTATAAAAAACCATAGACTTCTTCTCTATTATCCACTCTACAAGCCATGTTCATTCACATAATTCTTAAAACCTAAGGCATAAACCACAAGAGAGATTAAAAAGAGCCTTAGGATTTAACATGCTTTACTGTATGTTTTGTTTCCCTGACATTTTCTTCTCATCTCTTTGTTTGATTTGTGAGATTGCTTGTATCCTAATCCTTTCTTTATCTTTATGGTTTTAACTAGGCAATAACTAAGAAACCATGAAAACTAGGACCCAACTCCTAATCATCCATCTTCCTCTTCTCCTTCATCCATGAAGTACATCTCAGATGTGAAAAGTTATCCTCATCCTTTTGGAAGTCCTACCATCCCTTAAATGGTTACCTAAGGTGATGTATATTTTTCCACTTTTTTGTATAACAACCCCATATCCCACCATATCCCTTTTTAAGTTCCACATATTAACCAACCCTATGGTATGCCATCCCACATTATGGGCAACACTTTTGTAGCCACCATTTCTACCCAAATTTTAGTCACCTAGGAATCACCCTTTACCAATAACCCCACTAACACCACCATTTAAAGCTAATCCACTCATCCAAATAACACCCAAACACCTTCTTCACCAACTCATAACCCTCCTAGTATAGGAGCAACCCAAACTTTGGGCACTAGTACTTCCCTTATTGTAGGAATACCCTATACTAGTTCCACCACCATTCCTCTCACTTCTAACCTACCTACCTCCACTCCATTTCAAAGTTTGGTGGTTTTTATACCTTCTAACCTTCCACCCATCAATACCAAAGTAGCCACCTACCCTTTATATACTAACCCAACCATACCTCTTTCCCAACCTATATTAATCCCTCAATAGGTGCCCATTACACCAAACCTAAACTATATCCCTAACCCACAAGGGTATATACCTCTACCTTCCACCCAACCACCTGTCTCCATATATTCATATATGGCATTATCCTAACCACCCCTGACCACATACCAATTTTTGGTAGCTTCTCAACCCCCCACTAGCTACCCATATATTGCACCTACCTAGACCCAACATAACCTACCTTATGACTATAGGAGTGCACAACCCTAAACTGACCTTGTCAAAATGTTAATGGAAAAAATGACTAATTTAGAATCATCCATTTATATAGCTCATAATATTTTGTCATATGACCAAATCTCTAATGAAAAAAATTCACCCTTCCATCCCTATTTGACCATATCCTCCTCAATGGGAGCTTTCAAGGTTTTTGAAATTTTAGAGTAAGGAAGACCCTCAATAGCACCTAAGAGAATTTAGGCATTCATGCTATATGATTTCCTATGATGATTCACTCCTTCATACCTTCCCCATGTCTCTATCAATTCTAGAACTAGATTGGTATAGTGCTATTTTGAAGCACTCCCTCTTTTTTTTTGCCCAACTAGCTCATATTTTCTTTGATCACTTTTCCATAAACATCTCTAAAAAATTCTCCATCATAGATCTTTACTCTATTTTGTAATTCGATGATGAATCCATTGTTGAATTCATGTCCCATTGGAGAAGTCTCATAAACTAAATCTCCTTCTCTCTTACCCAACCCAAAATTATAAAAATCTTTGATTGAGCTTATGCCAAACACATCTCCTCTACTTTATAGGTACAAAGCTTCAGGACCTTTGATGAACCTTTCACCATGGCATGAAAACTAGAGAATAGGGTCATTGATGAGGGGAAGTTAAAACTAAGGAACAAGAACTCTACCTTAAAATAAAATGAGGCTTCATCCTCTAAACCCAATAACCAAACCAATACTAATTCCAAGAATAAGGTAATTATGAATGTAGTTATTCTTAAGACTACCCCTCCACCCATTTTAAACCAATCTAACTCCTTTAATCAAAACACTCGGAACCTAAACTACAACAGCCAAAAATAATTTAATCCATTTGGGGAGTCATACGCTTTGGTCTTGGAGAAATTTTTAAAATCCAATATCATATAGCTTCCCCTCATCAAACCTATGTAATAATTAGATTCTTTTTGCCCTATACCTAGTTTGTACAAGGAGAATGAATTATGAGCCTTCCACTAAGTCATTAGACATGATGTTAGTAAGTGTAACACCTTTAAAAACATTGTCCAAAATATCATTTACAAGGGGTAACTTGTGTTGGATAACCCCAATACACCTTCAAACCAATCACTTGACATCTTATTATAATCATTTCCCAACCATGCTCCTTCTACCAATAATAAAATCAAAGTAGAAACTTCTCATGCTCATGAGGCCCATACTATCAATATGGTTCTTAGTGAGCTTACTGATGAGAAGGCCATTGACCAGATCACCTCTTCCCCCACTCCACTTATTAAGGTAGTGGAGTCACCAACCTCTCCTTTGATATGCACATTAGAAGAAGAATCCCTTCCTACTTTATCATTTTACTCAATCATATAACAATCCACCCTTCCTCTAGCAATCATGCCTAAGGAAGAAACCAATTTGCCTACACCTCCCACCTAGGAGTTACCTTCCTAGATATTTGAACCTTTTAATCAAGAAAAGGATGAGGTATTTATTCCTTCCCCTCAACCCTTTAGTCTATCCTTCAAGTCCACTACCAAGGGATTCAAACCCATCTATAAACCCTTTTTAGACTAGTTAAAAACTTAGAATTTAGATATGATCCTAGCCTAGATCAGGCCACCTTTTGGCAAAAACTTGGGATCATATATAAAACCAATTAGGATCATTCCTTATTAGAACAACCTACCCTTTCCAATACCAAATACACTATCACCACAACCTAACCATTGAATGCCTCTACCATTCAAACTATGGTAGTACCATTAGAACTAAACTCACCTAAAGTCACCAAATCACCTTCTACAATTGTAACTAAACCCACCAAGAACCCTGACACATTTCCTACCCATAACATTACTCACCCATCAGTAAATTTGGACTTTAACCCATTAAACCTACCAAACAAACCCCAAACTCAGCCAATAAAGAAGGTAAAACCACTTAGGATCCCAAAAATCAAAACTCTACATCCCTTTTCTACTTTGCCCTCTATTTTGGGACCTCATCCTCTACCTTAATTAGGAGACTAGCAATCCCAATCAAAACCCAACCACCACTTTTGGTTACACCATCACTCCTTTAATCCACACCTATTTTCACTAAACTACCCATGAACATACCCCTTATCTATCAAGCATATAAAAATAAATCACTTATCCCCCACACATCTACCTCAAAACATTATAACCCCAAACCTTCAACCTCTCTTCCAAAACCCAAACCATCCACTAAGGGAACCCCTTCACCCAATTATTTGACCATAAAAACCACTCCTAATAGGGCTTCCACCCCCACTACGAAAACCAAGACCCTTATACCTTTGCCACCATTAATTGAGTCCTAATCAACTATCCTTTAGGGGTTAGTATAATCACCTTTCTTAACCTTACCCCCTATCAGACCATTTGACCCACATAATCCTAAACCATCTTAGTATAATGAAAAATTGATATGTTCATATCTTAGGACACTTGGGCATGACATAGAGAATTAAAAATCTCTCTAAGTGATATCCCATAATCTATATCATGAGGATGACTTATTATTAGATGAGCTGCTTATGAGCCTAACACTGATCCAAGAACTGAGAGCCATCAACCAACACCTACCTACTCCTCCACTCTCACCTCAGAGTAAAGACAAACGAAAATAATCACCTCACTTGAATCCTCCCCCAATACATACCATCTATGTGGTCACATGATCGCAAGCCCAACTAAAGGACAAGGGGAAGAAAAAGGTGTCCATTATATGGATATATGCCTCTTCCTCCACCCAACTAGCTAACCACCTAACCAACACAAATGCTGGTAAAGATGATTTTATATGAATTGATCAATACCTCACCCCATCTTCAGCAAACAATGATAGAAGTGTTATAATTTATATAGGTTAGGTTAAAATGCCTAAAAACTTTAGCATCTTTTATTAGACTCTAAAGTTTTCCAACATTGTTACCTTCAAGGATTCAAAAATACCCTCTATCCATCTAGATGATCCAAACCCTCCTCTCTTCATTACCACCTATATCAACTAGACCTACATAAAGAGGGTTATGATTTATGGGGGAGCTAGTATCAACATTATCTACTCCCACACATATAACCAACTCAAATTACCAAAGAACATCATGTTGGAAACCTCAATGGTGCTCAGATCATTCAATGATACAATGACTTTAAGAACTAGTTTCCTTCACAATAGCCTAGGACCCCACATGCTTCCTAAGCTTTTTTATGTAGTGGAAGGAGATTTCTAATACAAAATATTGTTGGGACACCCTTGGATTCATTCCATGGGTTATGTTTCATCTACCCTACATCAATGCATCAAATTTGAGTATGATGGTCAAGTTGTTACCATACAATTTGACCCTAGTCCCTTTACATCATGTAATATGGTGTACCAACCCAATGATGTTCTCCTTCCTCTATAGAAAAATCCTTCACCAATAAAATATGAAGTCCTATATTCTTCTACCAATGAATCACCCACTAGTTCTTCCATACCTTCCACCCAAATCCCCATAATGGATCCTTTGGAATTAACCTTCCAATGGATTTAATTGGGGGAGTATCACCTTTTGACACTAGACACTTTCCCTACCCCAAAAAATATGGGAAATTTAACCACCAACCTGGTTATGACCCTAATATCATAACCATTATTCCTTTCAAACACTCAACTTGTAAAACCAATTTTATCTATGGGGGACTTGATAAACCCCTAGACACTTTTGTCACCTATTTTTCACCCCAACCATTCACCTCTAGCTTCTCCTACCTAGATAAACTAGAGTTTTCCAAGACATACCTCTATACGTGTACTTGAAATGGATTTGGCCTACGTTAGTATGAACATAGGACACATGATTTTTTTCTAATAAAAACCCAAAATCCTCATGAAAATAATGGCCTTGGTTTCATGCCACCTAAATAATAAACCAACCCACCTCCCACTACCGTCATTGATGAGGAAACCCCAGCCTCACCATCCATTCCACCATTAATAGCTGAAGATTTGAACATCATCCCCCCTAATTTTTTATTTCATCAACATGATCAACCTTAGATCCCTAACTTATCAAAAAGAGGGGGAGATCATAACCATTCATTTGAACCACCTTAAGATGATACAAGATGACTCTCCTACCATTAACACCATTCAGTGTCAGGATGATGATTTCATTCTCACCTATCTTGGTACATCAAATTATTCTATCCATAAATCTCTTCCTCTTAATATTTCAACCATGTTAAATTAATCCACCATGGATATCAACTTGGGCACTTTGTACAACCCATGCATTTTCAAAATTTTCTAATCACTAAATTTTGAAGAGCTTTGGGACTTTCCCTCCATCTTGTAGGGCCACAACATACCATTTACTTGATCTTATAGTGGCATGCCTAGAATTCACCCCTCAATTACTACCCATAATATATTCACCAACCATGATGACAAGCCCATTAGAAAAAAAATTTAGTGAATGTACGCTTGCATATCCCTTCTCATCAAACAAGATCTTCAACATCTCTTATCCATCAATTTCATTTAACCCATTGACTATCCCTAATGGGTCTCCAATGTTGTACCTATCACTAAAGCCATAGGGTAACTTCACATTTAGGTAGACTTTTATAACCTCAACCTTGATTTCCCAAAGGATGTCTTTCCTCTACCAAGCATTGACCATCTAGTTGACCTTATAGCTAGCCACAAGATGTTATCGTTAATGGATGGATTATCAAGTTACAATTAGATCCTAATTGCCCCCAAATATAAACACAAAACTTCATCAACCCATGGGGAAATTTTTTCTATAAGGTCATGCCTTTTGGATTAAATAACATTGATGCAACCTAAAAACATGCTATGACCTACATATTCCTTGACATTATTCACAAAATTGTCCAAGACTATCTCAATGACCTTCTTGGAAAATCCAAATGTTGTAAAGACCGTTTGGCCATTCTCAATATTATCTTTGAATGACTCATCCACTACCATTTCTTCCTTAACCCTAATAAATGTATTTTTAGGGTCTTGTCAGGTAAGCTCCTTAGATTTATCATCTCCCTTTAGGGAATCAAAGTTGATCTAACCAAAATAAAAGCAATCTTAAATGGCCAAATTCCTTTTTATAGAGGTAAACTTAGCTTTATCATCTCCCTTTAGGGAATCAAAGTTGATCCACTACCATTTCTACCTTAACCCCTAGAGTTTTGCCTTTTATGGCCTTTAATGGCTAGATTCTTTTGGAACTCAATAAATATGACCCTATCCTAGTGGAATCTCTTAAAAGTGTTCCTTATTTCATGGGTGACTAGTCTAAAACCCCTTCTAAGCACCTTAGAGATATAGCCAACTTTTAAAATATTCATGACATCACTAAAGAGAATGTGGCTATAAGGTTGTTGGCTATCACTTTCAAGGGCATGGATCTATATTGGTATATAAATATTAATTATAACTCCATAACATCATGGGAGTAATTAGGAGCTACTTTATGTAAAAGTTCTGAAGACAAGAATGACCACTTGTCACTTGTTGAATAGTTAACTACAATTAGGAGGGATCCTCACGAGGTTATGCAAGATTTCAATACTAGGTTTTAAAATACATGGGATATGATTCCAATATTTGTTAGGCCTACTCCTAACAATGATTTTCTTTACTATCTAAAATCTCTCAATATTGATATTACAGTAATGGTCTAGTCTATGGGAGGAAACACACTATCGAATGCTTATGAGGTGGAAATCAGAGTAGAGAATAGTCTAGTACAAGATAGCAAGCTTAGGCCTAGGCCACCAATGCCTTTGTTTCTTGAGATTTATCCACCTCTTATTTCTTTTCCTCCCCTTTCTTCCATTAGTCCTATGTCAACACTTATTTTCATTCCTATACCAAAGTAGGAGAAAGCTTCAACTAGTCAATCTAGTGACTCCTAAGAACACAAGAACTTCCAAGAGCTTAAGATCTTATTTCAATCCTTGGGAAATTAATTTTTGAATGTGAAGAGGTATAAATATTAGTTAAATAGACCTTATCAAGATTCATATCAGCCTTACTAGTCTTATCAAGCTAATAGGCCACCCTACAAAGGAAATTTCTAAGGACAAGGCTAAGGATAAGGCCAAAGATAAGGGTAGCCTAACTATGCTAGGAAAAACAACTACAATTTTAATTTTTAAAGTACCTATAATACTTTGCTTCTTATTTAGAACAACATTTATCAAGAAGGTGGAGGTATTATGCCTTGTAATCAATCCATTATCCTAAACATTGAGTTCAATCAAGCTTTCAATGATAAATGGAAAAAGGGTGCTATCTATGGATTCAATCAAGATCTTATGTCTCAAAATATAAAAGTACCTATGATGACAAAAACAAAAGATACTTAACAAGGCCAAGGGCCTAATGAAGGACAAAACTAGTTAGGTGATATAATGGATAATTATTAGTAAGAAGAGTGTTATGCATCAAATCAACATGCTAGTTCTAGCCAATCAAACATTCTAGTGGAAACTAATATTAGGTTCAAAATAAGGAACATGGATGATAACCAAGAAAAAATGAAAGAGCCTCACAATATTACTCCATTACTATCAAAGCCAAATGAACCTACTACTATGTTAAATGTTCTAATAACTCAAAAGAATCAGAATCAAGTGAATGTCTTTATGCCCCAAGATCCACAAATTTAAAACATGGTTGTGGATCCCAAAGCACAAGAAAAAGTTGGTGGTTTACCCATTAGTATTATTGAACAAATTAAAAATTCTAATGTGAGTGATTCAATGTGGGACATGATTTCTATGCCTGGTTAGGTGTATATCCTTTAAGAGGGTTTGTCAAAGATTAATGTTTCAAACAAACAACTAAGCAAGGAAAATGTGGTTATCACCAATACAACCATATGACATAATCAAGGAGAATCAAATAATATATTCAAACCTCCTCACTTCTACATTTTTTTAATCATTGGTGACTCCTTGGTACATAACTACATGGTATATAATAGAGCATGTACTTTAGTGATGCCAAAGTCAATAACATATCAACTTGGTTTGAAGTATGAACCCCAATCTAAGGGATTTTTATAGCTTAATGGATTTTATACCAAACTAGTTGGTATTATCAAAGGTCTAAACTTAACCCTACATGCTTGTCCTAGTGTGTTAGTGGCTTAAGATGTGTTGATTCTAAAGGTTCCTCCTCATTTTATTCTATGTTTATCTAGAGACTTCATAGATAAAATAGGGTGTTATCTAGTAGAATATTTTTCCTACATGGATTTTAAAACAAGGTATGGGACCACGGTGTCTATAAAATCTGATCTTATTACCCAATTCACATTTACTGTTATGGGTCAAGTAGTTCAAACATCAATTATACCATCCTAGATAAAGATGACAACTTGGTTGGTCAAGAACTAGACACTCATCTTGAGGGGATACCTGATATGTTCTTGGATGAGTTATAGAGTGAGAATAAACTTCTTAACCCTTTATAAAGTGTTAAAATAGAGACATGGGAGTTTATTACTTGCATGAGGAGAATGAGTTCATGCCATCCCTCACTATTCCATATGAGGATACTAATGGTTTATGTAAATTTATCTTTGATGGCTCAAAGATCAAGCATGGAGTAGGTGTAGGTGTGATGTTGATATCCCCTTCTAATGACAAGTAATTTTAATCTGATAGGTTCCAATTTAGTTGCTCTTACAATGTATATGAATATAAGGGCTTCATCCATGGCCTTCAATGGGCTAGTAAGAGGGTAATCGGGAAGTTACAAGTGTATGGATATAATGAGATAATAGTAAATCATGTTAGAGGATAAAAAATGATAAACAACTACTTAATTAGGTCTTACAAACATATAATGTGGGATATACCTTAATATTTTGAAGCCTTTAATAGTTGAGTAGTGTTAAGGGAGTGAAATCAACATACTAATAAGCTGACAATTGTGGGAGCTTAGTTTGACATAAAAAATGAGTTAAATAAATCCAAATTACAACCAAATTTCAAAATATTAGTAATACCATCAGTAGTAGATAATGAAGTTCATTGGTAGGTCTTCAAGAGTGATAAGTAGATTATTTCTTGTAGAAGGAAGTAGAGTTTTCCTATATGAACTAAAGAAAATTTCAATATCAATATAAGGATCAAATTATTTAGTTGAGTTATAACAAAATTCATAAAGGGTTGGTCACCCTTGAAGGTATTTCCCATGAGGGAGACCATATGAGAAAAGATAAGGTAGTAATGTCAAATAATGAGGAGAATTATGAAAGAGTCCTTATCTTCAAAGACAAATTCATCAATCTTGGAAAAGTATACAATGAGGTAGAAAGGCATGATTTCATTAAACTTTTTAAGGAATATTCAAACATATTTTCTTGGGAATATAGTGATCTGAGAGGCTTTGATCCTAACCTTGCCCAACACACTATAGAGTTAGAGGCCAATGCCAAGCCTATTAGGTAGAAGAAAAGGCCTATCAATACAAAAATTAGAAAGATAATTAGGAAAGAATTGACTAAATTTATTGAATATAATATCATTTTTCCCATCAAGCACTCCTCATGGGTAGCCAATTTGTTACCTGTGAGAAAGAAGAATAACGATATCTGGTTGTGTGTTGACTTCAAAGACTTGAACAATGTATATTTTAAGGACCATTACCCCTTACCATCCATGGAGAAACTCTAAATGGTTGATGTTTCAAAATTCTTATCTCTTTTAGATTGGTACTTAGGATACAACCAAGTGATGGTAAGAGAAGAAGGCCAATACAAGACTACCTTTACCACAAAGTGGGGCACATATGCTTATCAAAAATGACTTTTGGCTTATCAAATATTGAGGCCAATTTTCAAAGAGCCATGGACATGGATTTCTAAGGTTTATTTAGTTAAATGGTGGTTATCTACTTGAAAAGACATAATATTTTTCTCTAAGAAGGTTAGTGATCACTTGGATCACCTAAGATTGATCTTTGAAAGATGTAGAGAATGTGGGATCTCATTAAATCCTAGGAAGTGTGTGTTTAATTTCCTTGAGGGAAAACTCTTGAAACATATTGTCATGAAATAAGGATTAAATATTAATCCTAATAGAATAAGTGCTATCTTGTAATTATCCTTACCTAAGCATAGTAAGGTACTCCATATTTTCCTTGAGAAAATAAAATTTGTAAGGAGGTTTATACCTAGTTTTTCAAGCTTATTCAAACCCATTATTTCCATGCTAAAGAAGAACCAAGTTTTCACTTGGTCAAATGAAGGTAAAGTAGGATTTGAGGATATCAAGAAAGACATTACCTAATCACCTATGCTCATCAATCCATATTTCTCAAGGGATTTAATATTGTATTCCTTTGCAAATATTGACAATGTATCATCTATGTTGATGTAAAATAATGGTGAAGGACTTGAGCAACCAATTACATTTTTCAATTAGGGGATTAAAGGGTATGAATTAAGGTATATGTTTTTTAAAAATCAAGTCCTTAAAGTGGTAATAAGCCTTAAAATTTTCAAACTAATGCTCTCTAATAGCAAAATATATCTTATGGTGTCTCATCCTAGAGTGAGGTACTTGCTTCTTAACAAATATTTGAATGAGAAGAGGACTGGTTAGATTACCAAGATCATGGAATATTATGGGGATATCAAGGTCACTAATCTAGTGAGAGGAAAAGGATTATGTGAGAATATGTTTGATAACCTTCATGAAGATAAAGATGTTATCTTGGTGACACAAGATAACTCACAAATAGATGTACTTCCACCTCACACTAGCTAGCTCCAAGATATGACATGGTTCTTGATAGTAGATGAGTGCCCACAGGGTATGGATAAAGAAAAGAGAAGGTATTTTAGAATTTAGTCCATACCTTATGCATTATTTGTTGGGTTTATATTCATAAAGGAACTAAATGTTGTTATTCTTAGGTGTATTGATGACGACCAAGTGATCAAGCTCTTGAAATAATTCCATGATGGGCATGCAGGAGGCCATTTTGATCCAAGGGCTATAGCATCAAAAGTGATAAGATATGGTTATTAATAGCCTAGCCTATTTAAGGATGCATATGCATGGGTGATAAATTGTCAAAATTGTGCTCTCTTTGTAGTTAAACAAATATTTTCAGCCCTTCCTCTCAACCCAATTTAGGTAGACCAACCTTTCATGTAGTGGGATTTGGAATTCATAAGAATGATCAATCTAAATTCTAGTGGAGGACACAAATGGGTGATCATTACTACTAATTACTTCACTAAGTGGGTGGAATAAATTTCTTTGAAAGAATCCAATGAGATGGTAATGAGGTGAGCATAATAATGAGGTTTGGTGTACCAATAATAATAATTTTATATAATTCCTTAGAATTTATTATCATGAGGATAAGTGAGTAGGAACTTGATTTTGGCATCTATCTTAGTACATAATTGAACCCTAAGGAAATGGACTTACAGAGTCAAAAAATAAAAACTTATTAAGGATCATCAAAAGGACTATGGAAGAGAATTAGAGAGTGTGGCACATAAAGTTAAGGACAACCTTATGGGCTAATACAATGACTCTAAAATTTTCCATTGGAAAATCACCATTTATCTTTATATATGGAAGGGAATCCAAGTTTCCCATATCTCTTTATTTACCTACCTTGGAGTTATCCCATCAGCTTGATTTGATGGAGAGTGAACCTATGAACATGAGGATGGCAGAGCTCATGGATCTTGAAGAAATGAGAGACCTTGTAATGAAGACACTATAATCCCATCAAGCTCAAGTCAATAAATTTTTAAGAAGAGAGCCATAGTAAGGGATTACAAATAAGGGTATTTAGTCCTCAAGAGGGATTCAAATAAGGGCAAGCTAGGTAACCATACCAAGTTTGATAGCTTATGGAGTGGTCCTTACTTGATCTATGGATGAAAACAACATAATGATTTTTAGCTTGCCTAAATAAATGGAGAGGTATTACCCATCCTAGTCAATGGGATTCATATAAAGCCTTCATATTAGAATATTTTTCAACCATTATATATATTGTATGTTTTGTATAGTTTTTCATGTTTTCTTCTAAGTGCCTTGTGTACATCTTTTTTAGTTTTGTTTTTCCATTCCCTAAGTGCCTTGGACATAGTGTTATTTTTTTATTATTATCCTTCTTACTTATAAATGAGTTTTCTAGAAATTTGATAGCCTTGTCTCATTTTCATATTAGTTGGGAAGGAAGAACTGTGACCTTGTATGCCCAATGGATTAGACAAGGAAACTAATCTATTATATAGAAGGCATGAAATCCTAAGAGGTCACTAAAAATGTTATAAAAAATTGGCTGACATATGAAGCTTTTGACTAGATGGATCAAGCCATTCTCTTGGACCTTTTAGTAACCTTCTACCCTCATGACTAGTCCCTTTATGGTCCTAACTTGGTGACACAATGTAGTATTATGGGAAGTCCTAATGTGATGTGAGAAGTTGAGTAGAGTTTTTTTGAGTGATTTATCCAATGGGGGAAGGAGGATACAAACCTAATTACCCTAACACATGTCACTTTCAAGCTTTTGAAACACTTTAAGAAAGCTTTAAGGTGAATTTGGTGATTTTAAGGAAAAGTCCTAGAAATAGTTCTAGAAATTCAAGTGAAGAATCCAATAGGTTTTCATGGTGTTTGATCATTCAATGGAATGAGGGAGGTTTAAAAAAAGTCTCAAATAATTTAATGATTCAAAAATGAGGCCACTCTCTTGGACCTTTTAGTAACCTCTTACCCTCATGACAAGTCCCTTTATGGTCCTGACTTGGTGATGTAGTGCAGTATTTTGGGTAGTCCTAATGTGGTGTGAGAAGCTAAGTATAGATCTAGTTGAATGAGTGATGAAATTGTATAAGGATTATAAAAACCTCATGAACATAACACATGTCACTTTCAATCTTTTGAAACACTTTAAGCAAGCTTTAAGGTGAATGTGGTGATTTTGAGGAAAATGCTCAAAAATAAATATATAATTGTAAATGAAGGATCCAATAGGTTTACATGGTGTTAGTGAGTTTATGGGAATGATTTAGGTTTTAAAAAAGTATAAAACGTTCTAAATAGTAAAAAATGAGGCCTAAAGGAGTTATTATGCACAAAAGACCCCTAAACGTGTATTAGATGACTTAAGGGTCCTCAAAATTGATTTTTTTAGTGAAAAAGTAACTATTTGAGGAAGTATTTTTTGGTTTGAATTAATCCCACATATTTATGATTTTTTAAACCATTTTATACATGTTCAAGGTCATTTTAAGTCATTTCAAGTGGAGGAGAGTAGTTTGGGAGCAAAAGGATGCATTTTGGAACCTTTTGGAGCTTTGGTAGAATAGGTTTCTAGAGATTTTTCTTGATTCAAGGGATAAAATATCATATAAAGGAATACATGGTTTCCATAATACCATCTTATAGGTCCCTAAAATCATATTCCATCATAATAACCAGTAGGGTCAAAGAAAACCTATTGGCTACAAAGTTGGCATGAAATAGGTTTTCTGCCATTAATGGATGTCCAGGAATCTCATAAGGTCTCCATAAGGAAGGAAAGGTCATTTATAGAAGAAAAATTCTTGTAAATTTTTTTTATTTCATATTTAGACTTCTGATTACTTATGCTAAAGAAAAACCATTTTGGTCAGTTTAGTCTAGCTGTAGGAGAGCCTTAGGTTTTCACTTGATATGGTTAGATGAGAGAGAGTTGGTCTAGAAGATTTTGGCTAGTGATTTGGACCCTAATATAATTATTTTTTATGTAATTTTCGGTATGGTTATCTCTCCATATTTATGAACAATATCCAATATTTCATGGGTGTCTAGATGGCCTACTAATCTAAAGAAGGTGTAGGTTTTCCCTTATTTCTTCACTTTAGAATTTAATGATAAATAATGGTGTTAGGGGTGTTGTTTCAAGTTAAAATAAGACCTATTATAATTATTTTAATCAAATAATTAATCCCAATAAGGTAATTATTACATAGAACCTATTTCCCTTGTTACCCTTGTGAAATGGCCATTTAATTTGTTTTAGAGTAGAGCCTAGGCTAGAGAGCTAACTTACCTCCTACTCCTCATGACAAATTAGATTACTCAAGTGATATTTCTCATAAATCCCCATTATTTCATCAAATCCTTGATGGGTTAGATGAAGACTAATATAACCTGAGCAATCTCCATCTACAACCATGGTTTGGGGAAGAAAGAAAGGAATGACTCCCTTTGGGGGTTTTGTCTTAATTGTCTTTTCTTACTAATTGTAACCATATATAAAACCAATAAATGATTGGTTTTCACCTATAGTACATTTATCTAGTTCATAATTGGTGATCTTATCAATTTCTAAACTCAGTCATGGTTGCATTTGATGTTATAAGGTAGCATATAGCCCTAATACATTGAAGAGAGATAAAAAATACTTCAAGGAAGTATAGAGTCTATTTTAAGTTTGATTGAAATGTAATAGGATCTCCTAAGAAAATTAAATAGATAATATTATAGGATGTGGTAACCATTGTCTAGTTTCAAATATGTTTCTTAGCCCTCTACTTACTCCCACTTGTAGTCATGGTATTTTGATCTCTGAGCATGGTTATGGAGATGATTTTAAGAGTTTTCAAGGCATGGGAAACCTTATTGGATCACAATCCATCAGGACAAACTCTCAAGTGGCACAAGAAGGACCGTGGTGATAGTCAATGTTATATATATACATAGTTAGCCATGAGTGTGCACTTAAAGGTGCCATGGAGATAATGTCACATTAGAAATAAGAAAATTGATATGTTTTCAAGTTTTGAATTTTTTTGTAATCTATTTGAATATGCTAAGAGAGTATAACAATTGTTGATTGCTCATAAATTATGAACATGTTTCATGTTTCTCCATACTCATTAACTACACATTGAAATATCCACCTAGAGGTGGTAGTGAAAGAGACTTGGGAGAGTTTCATAGTGATTTTCAATCATTTTTTATTTCTTCATAAGGTTTGAATAAGATGGAGAGGACTTGAGAATTGAGTATAAGGTCATAATATTTTCACAACCCACATTCAAATTTCACTACCCTATGCATTATTGTGTGTGCATTTACATGCTACCATAAGGATCCAAGGGTGTGATCTGGAGGTGTCTGAAATATTTTGAGATCCCCATGATTATTATATAGTTTGGAGATACCTTCGAAGTCAAAAATAAGGAATTATATGGGTATTTATAGTTAATAGGTCATCTTCAAATTTGAATTATTGTATTAGGGATCATTTCCCTAAAACAAAAAAAAAGTGGCTTGATAACTTTTAGAGAAGCAATATGATGATGTCACAAAGGGTTTTAACCAATAAAAATTAAATCATATTTTATTTCTATCCTATGGGAATATCCATGCAAAAATGAATGGATGTGTGACTTGTGAAGAGTAGTGTTTTCGGGCCTCCAAGTTGTACTTTTATTCATTATGATCATTCATTGTATTCTATAGGTTTAGAGCTTCAAGTGACCTCTACACCCAAGGATGGAAATTGATAACATGAATATATGATGGGTGATTTTATGAATGTATTTAGGACATTTTTTCCTCAAATATACACTTATAAGGGTTGAATTTCAAGGCTCAATTCTTCATCAACATCTATAGGTCCTTTGCCCTAAGACAACTCACCTACAACTTGACTATAGATGCTATAAATATCATGAAGTAAAAAAGTTAGGAAAACATTAATCATGATTTTCATAGTTTAAATAGACCCCATATCATGTAGATAGGGGAAGGAGAGGTTTATTTTAAGGCAATACATAGTCCACCTTTAAAACCTTGCATACAGTGAGCTTTCCAATGAGTCTATTTTAGGTTTTGATGCATTTGGAGGTGCTAATGATTGAAAAAAACCTTATTAATTTTTAAAAATCATCTATTTTACTTACATAATCTCACAAAATAATATTTTTTCTTGTAAAATAAGGGAATTACCCTCTATTTTGTCTCAAACAGAGGGTACTCCCCTAGGATGCTAACCTATGGATTTTGAAGAAAGGGGATAACAAGATGAGATAGGGGGTGGTGATACATTTAAAATAGGTGTTTATATTTGTGTAACATATATAAAAACATGGAAAACCATCCAAAAATGACTGAAACATGCTAAAATGGTCTAGACCTTTAAGGATACAGACAAGCCTATTGGGCCTAGTTTATGCCTAGAGACTAACTAGGGGGTAAATTCCATCTCTAGTGTTATATTGAAATTATAATTAGTTTTATAATTTTTTTTGGAGGTATAATTTGTGTATAATCTATAAATATTCAAAGGAAACCACATACCCAACCCTCAAGCCATGTTTATGAACCCTACAGACTGTCTGTGCATAGATAAAAACCAAGAAGCTTATAAAATGTGGAACAATAGAGGTAAGGAGTGGTTTTAGTGTTTTTAAGAGGTAGGGTAAATTCAAATAGACCTATATAAGGTCATTTTTACTTTTTAAATGGTCTATAACTCTTGATAATGAATTTTTTAGGCTCTCAAGCCTATATAGGAGAGGAGAAACCCTAGGTTAGGTTTTTGTTATTTCAGGGAGTTTCCATCATTAAAATGAGTTGAAATATTGTAATTTTGTTGTATTTTGTGTCCAAAAACTAAATAAAATATTTTTATACTCATATAATCCTATTTTTACTCTAAAGGACTATGGTATCTTAAGACCTAAGTATGCCTAATTGGCAAGGCCATGGTGTTAGAAAAATGGTCTACAAGTAGAGTTTTACCAAGTAAACTTGTATAGGTGGGTATTTTGATATAGGGTACTTATATATAGGGTTATTTTGGTTTTATCTCTCTTAATATGTCTATACAAGTAAAAAAAATAAGAAAAAAGTTCTACAATCCTTAGGAGTTCTTTATGACCTTTAGTTGTGGAATGAGACTTGAATATTATTTGGGTACTTGAATTAAGTTGAAATAGGTTTATTGAGATAATATATGATCATTTTTAAATTAAAACTAAGTCCTTATTTCTATGTCAAGATATGATAGTTGAATCTTAGGAAAGTTGCCTAGTGGAAGCTAGTGAAGAGGTAAAGACAAGTAAATGCTTGACATAATGAAAGATGAAGGTGACTTAAAAGAGTCATTAGAAAGATATTATGTAGAATTATTGGTAATATAATAAGATATATATTAATTTAAAACTAATAAATGAATTGTTTTTCAAATCTAATGGTGACCTATAGCTACCCTCAAAAGCACCTATAGCTAAGTAGGTGTGCAATGGAGTTAGAAAAGTTTTATGGTGTAAAACTTAAAGGAATGATATTTTGGATATATAAATAAAATGATAAATTATGGTAACACCTTAAAACTCCTTCTCACTAATCATTCAACTCTCAAAAGCTTGAATCAGGTCTATAATCTGTACATGTCTATAGTCAAAGTCAAGCTAATTTAATAGTTTTGGGAACATTGGAGTATTATTCATAATTTAGTTAAGGGTATAAGTTAATTAAATCAGTAAATAATATTAAAATAGTTAATATACTTATTTATATAGCTTAATTTTAATTTTAAACTTACCAAAAATAGTAATAAATGTGGAGAAAATAAGACTTATTTGAAAATAGGCTGAGACAATTGAGGTAGGGTCTAAAATTTGATGTGTAAGACTAGGATAGTGTCAAAAATCAAGATCTAGATTTAATTTTATGAAAGGACGAGATCACCAAAATAGGACATCTTGGTGTTTGGTGCTATATTCCTCTTTTTTCTATTATCTAGGATACTTGAGCTTTTTAGGTTTTGTTCGTTACCCTTGTGTGAGCCTACCTATGAAATTTTGGATGTTAGATGTTTGTTGAACTCCTTATAGAGTTGATTTAGTCTTAAAACCCTATAATCCATTATTATTTGAAAAAAAATGAGATAGAGGGTGGTGTTATTTTGTGTAAGATACACTAAATGTGTATCCACACCCTTTATGTTGGCACACTTCTTACATACCAATACTCTAAAGAGGGATCAAGCCATATGCAATTCTCCCACTTGATGTGCTTTGTGTAATTTTATGTATGAAGATGAAAAATTCTAAAACTATGTGTTCTTGAGGTGGCTAAGGACTGGTGTAAGTGTTTGAATAAGCTTGTGGTTGTATTGGATGGCTATATGTAGAGAATAGGAAAATATGCCTGAGTACTTTTGCTTGTATTCTTGCTTACTTTGTGATATTTTACAACACCTTCTAAATAAACTTTTAATTGGATTTTATAAAGATTTATTTTCCATGGGTCAAATGTATTCATGTTAGGCTAACAATAAAATGGATAGGAACTAGAAGGAAGTGACTGTTGGAGGTAAAAATGCAATTAGACAAGAGCATCGAAAATGGACACTCTAGGGTCTAATGCTATAGTCCAAGTTGGAAACTATTATCTAGAAGGTATGAGACCTAGAGGGATGGAATTTAAATAGGTAAATTATCTTAGAGGAGCTAGAATCACTATTTAGAAGGCTACATATGATTGAGAATTAGTGAAAAGGTGCCTAGAAGGGTCATGAGAGCAAGCAAGAGGAACCCATGTATTTGGTGTCACAATCCACACTCAAGCTACCAATACTCACATTTTATATGACTACATTTACGTCCCCCCCTTTATTCTAGTGATCCATCAAATATAAATACTAGGATAAAAAAAAATATAAAGTTTCATTGAACTTACCTACAAGAGTGAAGCTTATGAAGTTATGTGCTTTTGGGTGTGCATAGAGAGAGCACACTATGAAGTGTAAATACGTAAGAGAAAACAAAGAGTATAATAGTTCTTACTAGATATGTTATATCTAAAATAAGAATGTATAAAGCTAGGTAAGAGAGAGAGGAAGAGAAAGGAATGAATACACCTCACTAATTACATGAACCAATATAAAACTTGTTGTGATGTTAAGTGATGCAAGATGATGCTGAGTAATTTTAGGTATGTATTGTACCAAGAGTAATATCATGAATGGAGCTAAGTTCTCAATTCCTTGAGAGTGGTTCAAGAATGCCAAAACTATCCCTTTAGCTCCATCATCACCCATGAAGTGAAGCTATGTGATCTTGCATGTGCTAATCGATGTTTGGAATTTATTCCCAATCCCTCTAAGTAGGTGGATCAAGAATACAAAGGCTAGCTAATCATTTGGATCCATCATTACCCCATGAAGTGAAGCTATAAACTGATATCAATATGATTGTGTGTCATATAAGATGGCTCTTGAAGACCATGAATTCTCTATAATCTTACAATGTGGCATGGATAGCTAAATGTATACAAGAAAATAGGCCAATCTTGGCCAACTCTATGAGGAAATTAGTCTTTTATGAAATCCACTCCAAAACTAGGCAATAGGCTTATGTGGAAGCCATTCAAAAATGATGCCAACCACCTATAGATGGAATAAGGCATACCTAGGTAATGTATCAAACTAAAAAATAAATAATTCAAATGTGTCATGCACATTTCCCCCAACCCCTAATGTCTGAAACATGGATTCTAATCTAGAAGTTATATCAACTACCCAATCTAAAAATAGAAGTGAGAGTCATCATGCCACACATGATTCCCCCTATATCTAGATTATCTAAGAAAAAATGTACTAAAACTATTCATTTTGAACTTATAATTAGTTGAAAAAATCATAACTGTACTTATATTTTTGTCTATTTTTTGGAAAATATAGTTTTTTCATTATTTGGACAAGAGCACCAAAAATAGACACCCTATTCCCTAATGTTGTATTCCAATCTTGGTGTTATTATCCTAAGCTAATTTTGATAATTGTTCTATGATTTTCACTATCTAGCTGGTCTATTCTAACTAGTTTGAAGTTGGGACACTATTCTTGGTGTTCTAAAAGCTAATTGTTTGACGTGTAGGAGCTCTAATCTTTGTGATAAAACCCCTGTTTGTTGCCCCCTCTTTTGAGGGTAGAAATGAGAACCTTACAATGACTTCCCTTAAAATAAAGAGCCCTACAAGTGTGTTATACTACAAAATACATGATATAATAATGATAATTGACAAGATATCTCAATATATGACATGGTTTATAATATATATTGTTAGATCAATAGGGGTATGCCTAGATAGATATAACAATGTAATAGCATGTGCAATATAATGAACTGAAACTAGAAGTCTAGCTAGTTGTTAGTTGTTATTTATCAAGAAGGGATGGAGCATGATGTCCATCATGGTATCCAAAAAATAAAGATAATAGATGATATGGATCATGGAATTTCAAACAATTGAGAAGCAAACAAGCAAAAAGCACATAAGGAAAGAAGAAATAAGAATAAAAGAGTGGCTAAGGGGCTCATAAAACAAGGGACATGAGCACATGTCAATCAAACTAGAAATCAAGCATATAAGACATGTTCAAATTCTACATACACATACAATTAAAACAAAAAAGGTTAGCATGAAAGCCACAATCACATAGAAGAGTACAAGCAAAGGACATTAGCAAATTTCCTAAGGCACACATAAGAGCAGAAGTAAAGGACATTGGCAAATATCCTATGGAAAATACAAGAGACAAAATAGGAACTCATAAATGTAATCACATCTAGCTATGCAAAGAAAAAAATGAAGTCATATAATATATTTGAAGTACAATCACATCTAACTAATCAAATTAATAAGGGAAAGTATGCAAGACACAGAGTATAAGACTAGGTATATGATAAGAAATACACAAGTGTTATATATAGTGAGTATCGATAGAGTAATCTATGTAATCTATTAAGTAATGTACATAAACATGACAACTAGAGTGTGTGGTGTAGGAATAACAAAACTTAGATGGTGTAGTCATGTAGAAGATTCCCCTAGTGGGTAGATATATCCATCTATGTCTCAAATGTAGAAGTAGGATGCCCCCTCAATGGGTAGAGTGAAGCAATCAAGGCTCTAGATTTCATTGCACAAACTCAAATAAGATCAAGTGAAGCATGGTAATGTAAATAAATTGATAAACAATAGCATATAATATCATAATGTAAGTCTATCATGGTAGTAGAAATGTAAAGCATGGAGAATGCATATAATTGAAATGTTTGTGTTTTTGAATTATTTAAATGTTTTTAGATTTTGAAATATTTGAATGTTTTTATATTTTGAAATATTTGAATGTTTTATATTTTGAAATAAGGTATTTATAATCAATCATAAGGATAATATGTATAATAAGGTTAAGAAAATATGTATAAGTAAGATGAAAGGAAACTATGTACATGTAATTTAAAACATTATCTATAAGTGAGCTGAAAGGAAACTATGTACAATAAATACTAAGAAAAAATGATACAAACTGATGAGTCTCATAAGAGGCTCCCTATCATGGTGTCTTGTATCAAATAAAGGAATCATGCATGATTGTGAAGCATGAGGGAATGGCTACGAATATGACTTTGAATTTATGGATTCATTATTGGTATCTTGGAAATCATAATAACCTATTTTGTTCCACTCATCATTATCATCTTCATTTTAAACCAATGGAATTCTAGGGTTGAATTTTTTTGTATCTAGATCTTTTCCTTTGATAAATTGTATGTGTGAATGATTTTCCTTAGGATATTCAATAAATCCCAAACCTTGGTGACAAACATTATCAACTACTAGAATATGATTAGTGGTGCCTTGAGCATGCTTGCCTAACCCTTGACCTTGATAATCAAATTACTGTAGGTATTTTTGACAAAACCCATACTGATTTGAAAGTTGAGCCTCATTATGGAAAGGTAGATTTGCATATTTTTTGCTTTACCTATGCTTGTGGTACTGTATGTTGCTTTGATTTTATTTTTTGATCCTTTTGTTATTTGGAGTTATGCTTTGGTAACCACTTTTGAACTATTTGTGGATTTAACCCTTTGTGAATTTGTTCCTATGTCAATATGGATTGCTTGATTGATTTACCTTGTATAGGGTCCTTATTATCAATTATTTTTTTAAAATGTTTTTTTAATACCAAACATGAATATGTGTGATGCCCATGCATTCTATGATATGCACAATAATATCTGGATCTACTCATTGGATGTAGAGGAGGTAGTTTGATCAACTGAGATTTAATCATTTCTATTACTATCTAACTTGAACTCTTATTTTATCTTTGAATGTTTTTTGAATCAATAGTTATAGAGTTACTTTGTTATGATTTCTTGTTTTGATATGTAACATTTATTTCAACCAATTGACTAGGTGATGGTGCATATACATGATTGGCACTAGGATTCATTTGAGGATTTTGCATTATAATCTAATTTTCTAATGTTGTGATCTTGTCTTGTAATAGTTAATTTTTCATTTGTAAATCTGAAATTAACTTGATCATACTAGTGATTTGATCCCTTAGAGTCACACAGGTGCGAACCCTAGTTGTTTTTTATTGAACATGTAAGCACATATGCTAAATAGGATTTGAAGAAGTTATAGGATGAATGTATATATTAAGAACAATAGTATAGGATTCCTCACCATTTAGAGGGGTGATATCATGGACTTGGTTAGAGGGAAATTATCTATCACCCTCTTGGGGGAGAGGAGGAATAGATATAACTGCTAGTGTTTTCTTGTGTTTAGTAGTGATAGGGAAATACTCAAAAGTAGCAATAAATTGTATGCATCTAGGTAGAAATCATGTATGTGGAATGAAATGAATGAAATTGGATTTATAATTTGTATAAAAATATGTTTATAAAGAGCATTCCATATGAGAGATAGCAAGCAAGGGATAAAGAACATGAATTTGTGCATTAATGCATAAAGAACTGTGATATGTGATATGATATTTATAATATGTTTAGCAAGACAAACTTGAAAAATTTTCCATATGAGAGATAAAAATCAAGTAATGAAACCTTGTATTAAAGTCAAGTAAACATTGCTTTTAAGGAGAGGGATATTATTATGTTTAACAATAACTTTATTTATATAATCCCATATTATGAAAAGTAAGCATGAAAGGGAAATAATTAAGCTTTTCATTAACATATGGTAAACTTCATTTTTCATGTACATTATAGGACTAAGTATGGTTTCATTATTATTTGCAAGAAATGTAAGAAATATGTGTCAATAAGTGAGATCCATTTTTTTTATTATGTGAAATCTTATTTTAGATATAAGGTGATACCTCAAGCTAACAAAGAGACCTAGTATAGGTTTTGAAAAATGATATTATTTAAAATTACTAAGGAATTTTAAAACTTAATATTAATTTATGATCTGAATAAGTAGGTAAAAAATTAAAAAAATATTGGAAAATTCTTGATTTAAAGGGACCTAGTATATACAACTAGGGCTTGGAAGAAAATGATTTTTTTTAAATTACTATGGAATTTTAATATTTATTATGAATTTTTTATTTAAATATGCAAGTAAAAAATCAAAAAAATAATTGAAAAGTTAGAAATGAATTTACCCTAGGGTTTTTATGCATAAACAAAGTAAGGTTCACAAAATGATTTAATAGTTTTGGGAATATTAGAGTATTATTCCTAATTTAATTAAATGTTTGAGTTAATTAAATGAGTAAATAATATTTAAATAACTAAGCTACTAATTTGTATAATTTAATTGTAATTTGAACCTTTCTAAAAATAGTAATAAAT
Source organism: Torreya grandis (assembly GCA_037957365.1). Taxonomy (NCBI): domain Eukaryota; kingdom Viridiplantae; phylum Streptophyta; class Pinopsida; order Cupressales; family Taxaceae; genus Torreya; species Torreya grandis. Next base: position 52,357 of record JARHVA010009417.1, on the reverse strand, counting down.
GTGGACAAAATAATATTTAGCTAAAAATAGACTGAGATGGCAGAGAAAGGGTTTGAAATTTGTTATGCAAGACTAGGACAGTGTCAAAAATTAAGATATGGATTTAATTTTATGAAAGGATAGGAGTGCTAAAATAAGACACCTTAGGGTCTGGTGTAATAGTCCTCTTCTACCATTATTTTCAAGGAGAATTAAGCTTTTTGGGTTTTGTTTGTTGTACCTATGTGAGCTTGTTTGTGAAATTTTTGATGTTAGATGTTTGTATAACTCCTTATAGAGCTGATTTAGTCTTCAAACCCTAAAATCCATTATGTTTTAACAAACTTTGAGATAGAGGTGGGAGGGTTATTGTGTGTAATATGCACTGAATGTGTATCTACACCCCTTGTGTGGACATGCTACGTACATACCAATACTTTGAAGAGGGATCAAGCCATATGTAATTCTCCCACTTGATGTGCTTTGTTCAATTGTATGTATGAAGATGCAAAGTTCTAAAAATAGGTGTGTTTGAAGTGGCTAGGGACTGGTGTAAGGTTTTGAATAAGCTTGTGGTTGTATTGGATGGATTTATATAGAGAATATGGAAATATGTCTGAGTAGTCTGGCTTGTATTCTTGCTTACTTTGTGATATTTTCCAACCCCTTATAAATAATCTTTGAATGGGCTTATATAGATATCTATTAGTCATGGGTCAAATGTATTTGCATTAGGTTGATAATAAAAATGATAGGAACTAGAAAGAAGTGTCTGTTGAAGGTAATAATTCAATTGGATAGGTGTACCATAAATAGACACCCTAGGGTTTGGTGCTATAGTCCAAGTTGGGTGCTATTGTCTTAAAGGTACAAGACCTATGGGATGGAATTGTAATAAGAAAAACAACCTAGACGAGGTGGAATCACTATTTGGAAGGCTACAAATGACTAGGAATCAGTGAAAAGGTGCCTAGAAGGGTCATGAGAGACAAGAAGAACCTATGGATTTGGTGTCATAAGCCACACTCAAGCTACCAATTTTCATATTTTATATGAGTATAGAATCAAAGATGAAGGATATTTTTCTAATGAGTAATGGTATGCTTTCATAATATGAAGGATACTTATTCTTTTTAAAAGGTGTATGATTTTTTGGTGTCAAGGAGATATTCAATGATGAATACCATACTCCTATAATTGTAAATATAACTATCTCTACTTACAACTACCAAGAGTTAAGATAGTCATATGAAAGAGAACAATAACTAGGAAGGAGGTTTTCAAAGTGTTGAAGGAATAAAAAAATACTATATTGATCATGGTGATTAAAAAATAGACAAATAACCTAAGTACGTAGCTCAATAAAACATATCATGAAGTTTTAAGGAAGGTCTAAGTATAGGAACGTGACCTACCATCTCTCAAGTTCAAACCTCCTTCAAATTGGTAAGTGATATTGAGGACACAATGATGCATAGAGGTTTGTTGGTCATAAATGGGTGAGTAATAAATGGTTATTTATATTAATACATCATGATAAGCCTAAAAACTTCAAGGAAACATATTCAAAGTCACTAAGGAGTGATAGGCTTGTATCCATCCACCAAGGTGTTCAAGCACAAAATCTAGAGAGAAGCTACATGTTCTAAGAAGATGATTTAGGAGAAGACAAAGGGAATCAAATCCTAAATTTTATACACTATTAAATGATCACCTATAGTCAAAAAATGACAAATATAATATTTTATATACTTTGTTTGATATGATGGAGGCTAATGGTCCCCATGAAGGTTTCATGTTCAAGATAGTGGTTTGAAGAAACCACAAAGAGTAATGTTATATTAGGCTAATAAAAACATATAGATGGTGGAACTTAAATACATGTTTAAATAAAAAGTTACCTCATAATAACCTATACTGATAACTAGCCTAGTCAAGGTCAACAATGCACCTACAACCACCTTTGATTTGGACAGTGAGTAGGGTCTAAGATGAGTTCAATTTGTTTGGGAAGGAGTTTAGAGAGAGTGGAACTCCAATTGTGTAACTAAGGTGGGAATCATGATGAAATTTAAAATAAAATAAGTAATTTATTTTCACCAAGGGATTATTGGGTTCAAATTTGGAGATGTTCATTGAGAGCAAGCCTATCTTGAAGAGGGCAAAAGCTATTTTAGGTAAGGTGTTCCATGGTGGAGTCTCATAGTATGGTTTCACAAGAGCATGTGGAGATGGAATGGGGTTTAATTTTATGATATAGGGATTAAAAATATTCAATATACTGTCATGCACCTCATATCCATCACCTAAATCACTAAACACACATGCATCCATGGATTTCCTTTATGGAGCTTGAAGTGACATAAGGTAACATGAGTTGCATGAAGGTAAAGGAAACCAATGAAGAGTGAAATAATGAAAGGAGATATTCCATGATAATTTAAAATAAAATTAATCATGATAAGGAAAAAAAAATGAAAAATGTAAGAAAATTTAGTTGTGAATTTTGACCAAGTAGGCACACGTGACTAACTTTTGCCAAAATGGGCCTACATGTCAAAATATACAAGATCCAATCACAAAATTTGGTAGAGAAGCTCATTATGGTTAATTATACCTATTAAAAATATCTTTTAGTTTTTTTTTTGAAATATTAAATATTCACTATTTTGGTATAATCAACCATATGTCAAAGCATGATCAATATTGGAGCATGCCTTAAAGGAATTGATCATTTTGGGGCATCTATAGGTCAAGTCAAAACATTAAATTTGGTAATAATGGTATAAATTACATAAAAAATAATAAAATTCCATCCCTAAGGCCATATAAAATTTTAAAGTATCATATATTATTACATAGTCCATAGGCAGTCAAGAAGACAACCATTGGAGACCAAATGAAGTTTTGTCAATTATGGGTGCCAAGAAAGAGTTTAGACCTTGGATAGGTATAAAATGGTATATTATAATTTTTTAAATTTAAATTTTCCTATTTAATTGATAATATTTATGGGTTTCATGAAAAAGTTTGAATAAATACAAGTTTAGGCATGGAAGAAGCATGTAGACAACTCAAGGTAAATTTTGGAAAAAAGGGTCTAGAAGACAAAGCACACATAAAAAAGACTTGAAAATTGGTATGGTTGGTAATAATTAAATTATATATCCATAAAATATATTTTTATGGTAATATGAAAAGTGGAAAATTCTAATATTTATACATAGTCCCCTTTATGTCTCATAATGGTCACTATTCATGCAAGCATACTTTTTAGATTTTTAATGTCTTTTTGAGGATTAAAAGCTTAGATAAGTATTTTAAAATAATGTAAATATGGTTTTAATCCCATTAGATAACTTTAAAGAGTTTTAAAACTCCAAACTTCATGCAAACCCTGTAGCCAAGTTCAAAACCCCATAGGCAATCTCAAAGGCATAAAAGGCAAAGTTGAGTTTTGATCATTTGGAGAGGCTTTATGAGATATTTTCATTATCATGAGGAAATTTTACAGAAAATATGATTAATGGAAATATAAATTTGGTAATTTGGATGAATTTGAGTTTTCTAGGCTTATAACAACCAATTTTAGCCCATCTTCATATGCTTGTTTCTTTCATACCATGAAGAATTGGGAAATGTGATAATAATATGTTTTGTGTAACAATATTTAATTGAAATTAATTATGTATTTAGGTTGGTTAAGGTCTTGATTTTTATTAAAAATAATTAAGAGTGTAAGTATGTCTGGAATGTTTCCAAACATGTAGATAATCATTTTTACATGTGTATCTTTTCATACCATCTATATGGGAGCCAAATATTTTAGGGGTGTTGAAGGGTTATATTTAATATATATCCATGACAATAAGTGATGGAATGGGTGTCTTCATTTTATGAACAATCATCTTGAAGGTGAGCTTGCTTGAGCTTGCAAAGGAGCTTTTTGACTAGATTTGTGTTTTTGGACACATATGTCCATCAAATGGCCTAGAATTTATTGGAAACAACATTTAATTTGTATATGAATCCATACATCTCTTTAAAAACCTATTTTTCAGAATAATCTAACACATTTGGGTGCATAGGAGGCCCAAAATGGCTCAAAGATGCTTACTTTTGTAGATATTCAAAGAGATAAATGCTCTAAAGCCATGGATGAGGCCTAACAGGGCCCAAAAATTATTATATGGCACTTGGATCTATTCACAGGGTTTTTATGGGTCTCTTTCTAAGATAAAAGGTAAAAAACCTAGTTTTTTTGACATTTTGTGGATTATTTCAAGTTTAATGGTGATTTCCACCATTGTTGTAGGTCTTGAAGTTTTTATAAATATTCATTTTCATCCTCATAAAAATGACATGGATGTATAAAAGTATTATATAGGTACATAAGTGGTCTTAAGAGTGACAAATGGCCTTAGGAAAAAGTTTCAAGGTAGTTGGTTGAGGGTGGCTCAAGCTTGTGACCTCCATCAATGGGGTCTATGAGAGTCACATGTATCATGGATTTTATTTTAGGTTAGAGGAGAAAATTAAATTTAAAAATAGAAGAAGACACCAAAAATCAAACTATAGAACTTAACCTCCATGGTTAGTTAAGCATTTTGTGCCAAGTTAGGTAACCATTTTCCATAAGCTTCTAGAAGTGAAAGTAGAGTGCATGTAGAAGTCCATGGGAGAGAAATTTGGAGGTTGGAGAGACAAGTGGAGCATTAAATGAAGTTTTAAAGCCTTTGGATACTTTTACCTTTTAGTGGATCATGACATCATCATCCTCAAGAAGTTCTTATCTTCTAATGTGTTTCTAAGCCAATGAGAGGGATTGAAGACTATTTAGGCTAATGAAGGTTAATTTGTTGAGGAAGGATTAGTTATAAATAACTCAAATGTGGTTGAGACTCCATGAAGTGGTTGTGTCTCATTTATTGTATTATATTTGCTTGCTTCTTCTCTCTCTTCCCCTTTTCTCCTATATCTCCCATTTATCCCCCATTTTTGTAAAATATTCTCATTTGACAAGAAGAAACCCTATCAAAAAATTTAATAAAAATATTTTCAAGAAATAAATATCATTTTTCACCTCTATCTTGCATCTAATTTATGTTTAGCAAGCTTGTGCAGGATGGCCTTGTGAATAAATGTTCTTCTATGTCCATTATCTTTTTTTCTTGCCTATTTTTAGGTGTTTTCATTTTAGTTGCAGGTCTAAACTTGAGCTCTTTCCACCATTAATAGATGTTTTATGTGATTTTTGGAATTCCTCTTTTCTTAATGTATTGTTTGGTGAGCCTATTCTAAGAAATACTTATGCAAATCAACTAGTTTGTGAGGTTGTGTGAGCAAAAACTATCTTATGCTAATTAGTGTATCACCCTTTTAATTTTATTAATCATCCTATACCCCATCTCTATCATATTTAAAAGTATAAGTATTAGTTTAGGTGATATACCAAGAGGAATTTAGATTTTTATAGAGGTTTAACCTCACTACAAGCTACCCATAGCCTGAGGTTGCTCCAATATTATAGTTGGGAGTGAGAGAGACTCAAAAACTATCCCTCAATGGTGAAATTCTATGATAAAATATTCACCTCTATTATTTCAAGAAATATTAGACACATATGCCCTTAAATACCATATAATACCCATAAAATACATTATAGGTGAACCTATGCACATTCTAGTTGAATACATAACCTATCAATTCTAGCAAATCACTCAGTATATGAACCAAACAACTAAGGGTGTCATTGACATCACACATAGGATTATTCATCACAATGAGAAATTCAAGTGGTCAATTTTATTTGTGAAATAGATCATCATCATTATTGAAAAGGTTAGCATGATTTCCAACTAGAGTTTCCAATAATAGTTTCTCATTTTCCTACTATGTTTCACACAATTGAAGTCCTCAGAAAGAAAAGTACATTTAGACACTGGCTATTAGCCTACACAAAAATTATAAAATCTAATTTGGACATAATAAATGGGAATACTTGCTCATCAAACCAATTTATGTCAATGGTGGGAGGAAATTCTAGAGCTCATCATAACACATCCCTGAGTCTCACTTGATGTCATGTAGTACTTGAGACAACATGCAGTTGTTACCAAGATAGTAAATGTGAGAATAATTTGGATTCATGAGTTTCCAAATTCATTGAAAATCTTGGAATTATTTCCAACTAGAGTTTCCAATAATAGTTTCTCATTTTTCTACTATGTTTCACACAATTGAAGTCCTTAGAAGGAAAAGTACATTTAGACACAGGTTATTGGCCTACACAACAATTCTAGAATCTAATTTGGACACAAGAAATGGGAAGACTTACTCATCAAACCAAGTTATGTCAATGGTGGGAGGAAATTATAGAGCTCATCATAAGACATCCCTAAGTCTCACCTGATGTCATGCAGTACTTGAGACAACATGCAGTTGTTAACAAGATAGTAAATGTGAGCATAATTTGGATTCATGAGTTGGAAAATTCATTGTTTAGATCTCTACCATATTTCATCAACATGGATATGGAAAATTAAAAGGTATAGAAATAAAAATATTACAAATATAGGAGATCCATATAACTACATATAATACCCCCTAGTGCAATAATTCTAGAATTACAATAAGTTAGGGTTTTGTTGTTTAAGGGAGTTTCCACCATTATAATGAGTTGAAATTTTGTAATTGTTTTGTGTTTTGTGTCCCCTAACGAAATAAAAATGTTTTATACTTCTATTGTATTTTTTTAATTCCAAATAATTATGTTATTTTAAGACCTAAGTAGGCCTAATTGGTGAGGCCATGGTGTTGGAAAAGGGGTCTACAAGCAAAGTTTGACCATGTAAATTTGTAGAGGGGAGTATTTTCATAGAGGGTCCTTATATTTGAGGTTATTTTGGTTTGATATATCTTAATATTTATGCTCATTTTATTTTTACACATGCAATGGAAGTTACACTTTATATTTATGCATGGAAAAAGGCATGAGATTCCACAGAAAGGTGGCATGGGACTTCAAAATTGCATGCATTAAATCTTTATTAAAGTATTTTCTTATGGACACATGTTTTTATATGGCATTGAGTTACCAAATATATTGTGTTGGCATATCATTTAATATACCATATTGACATTATAATATAGTTTTGGATTCAATACAACATGCACCAATTATTTAGTGAATGGAATGCATTTTATAGGTACAGACTGTGAGTCTCTAAATAATTATGGTAGGTAGAGGATAGTGCATGGTAAGGCTCATTTAAATTTGATTCAATTAGAAAAATACATTTAGTCTTATTCCATATGACATCTTGGCCCTAATAGATTACTTAGTGTATGATGTGGACTTTACATGAAAGGCATCAATTAATTTAAGACAAAAACAATGCATTTAATTGCTCAGTTTTCTATTATAATCTTACTTGGTGCCACATAGATAGTATGATTTGTGTGGCATGTGCCAATCTTAGCACTAATATTTTATCTTATCTCCAATCTTACATGTAAATGCTACCAAAGATTATTAAACAATTGTCTATTAATGTGGGGAAGTTTAGTTATTAAATGGATTGTTTATAATTTATTGTTCTCCATTTGTTATTCTAAATATTTTGTAATGAATTGCCACATGGTAAAGCTGAAAAGCCTATTCAAAGCTTGATTTAATTATATAATTATTTGAGTACCATTTTTAATGGAATGATAATCCAAAAATAGGAAAAAATTTGTTTTGGGATTTTGGTTTTGATCAATTGTAGAGCAAAACCAAATATAGGTAGCATGAAATCTTAGAGATGATTTTGGTAGAAGCAATGGATTTGCATAGAGGAAATTTCTAATAGAGATTTCTATATATAGAGGTAGTAAAACCTTTGATAGGTTTATTTTGTTACACAAAAAGATATCTAGTAAAAAAATAAATGATTTACTTATAGATATTTTTGTATTCAATCTCAAAGAGTTTTAATAATATTAGAACACTCATAGAGTGGACTTGGGGACATAGACATTTGGTGAACCCCATAAACAAATCTTCTATGTTATTTTTTTAATTTCCTCTCTATGATTAGAAATCCTTTCAATTTCCTTTATTAAATTTCTAAAAGTTTTATAAATTAATTTTTATATTTTTTTAAAGGGGAAATTAGAAATTAAAATTTTTAGTTTCTTTTTTTATCTGATCTAAGTAGATTGTAAAAGTTTTTATAACTTAAATTTCTAGATAGTTTGGTATCAGAGCCTATGATCAATTCCATTTAACACATTCTTTGGTAATTGTAATATTATTTTATTTTAACTAGGGCTTGATCAAGATGTGGTGAAGGGAAACTTGTAGATTTTTATCCTAAATTTTTTTCAAGACTTGCAAGCCAATAGTCAAGTATGGGAGTAGATATGTCTGAGATAGAATTTCAACGTGCCTTCCTCAACATGAAAAAAATGGTTGAGGAAATATATGAGGAATATAGAAAGAGAAAATAATCAAAGGAAAATTAAGATGAAATATAAAAAATTCCTCTTTCATCTTCACCTTCCAAAAAGGCCTCCTCTTCTACAAATGGTAAAACTATCCCACATTTGAAATTCGATGTTAAATTTGATTTGGCAATTTATAATGGTGAGATCAGTGTAGATAAACTGGATAACTACATCAAGTAGATTGATATATATTATAAGATTCTAAATACTATTAGCGAGGAAGTGAAGATTTAGTTGGCTATTATTTGTATGAGTGGTACAACACTCATCTGGTGGGAGAGTAATATTCAAGAAGATCTCAAGCAACATGGTAAGGTAATTTATTCATAGAATGATTTTGTTTTTGAACTAAGAAATAAATTTTATCCTTTGGGTTATATGCAACAACCTACTATGCATTGGAAAATTTTAAGATAGAATAAAGGTCAGAGTGTGTAGTATTATGCTCAAGAATTTAGAAAGAAGGCATTAATGTTGGGAATTACTCTGTATAGTTCAAAAACATTGTTGAAGTATATTTGAGGTTTGCACAATTAAGTGAGGCATACTATTCTCATTTTTAATCCTTCTAACCTTTATGAAGTCAAGGGGAAATCTACCCATATATAAGCTAAAGGTAAGATGACCAAGGAAGTACATAAAAATAAATCTCACAAGCCAATTAAAAATAGAGGAAAAAGTAAAGTAAAGTGTAAGGGTAAGTCTACTTACACTATTAAGAAAGAGAAAGGAAAACCTTTTTTTAATCATTACAAGAAAAATCATGATGAGGATAAGTGTTATAAAATCCATATATAACTCAAGACAAAGAGGTTATCAAATAAAAAGGAAAAGAAGGCTAATGTTTTAATCCAACAGGACCTGGGATCAGATTCTAGTGATGAAACAAAAGTGATTTCTATGGGTCTATAAGGTTCAACTTCTTCCTCTTCTAACCCTAAACCTTATATTACTACTTCATCTTCTAAAACTAAATATAAACATGTTGAAAGAAAAATAATTGAGCTTTTACACATAAGAGTCATATCTAAGCATACGAAAATAGATACTCTTTTTTATAGTGGATCACAAGCTAATCTTATTTCTAAAGGGGTTGTTAAAAAGTTAGGACTCAAAAATAATCTACATCAAAAAATTTATCATTTAGGATGGGTGTGTGATGATGCAAAATTTTAGGTCACAAAAACATGCACCTTGAGGTTTGCTATTACTTCTAAATTCATTGATAAAGTAGAGCTAGACATAGTTCCTTTAGATATTTATGGAATTGTTTTTGGAAGTCCTTACTTATATGACAGAAAGGAAATAATTTATAGAGAAGAGAAAAAATATGTACTGGTAAAGGATGGGATTGAATAAGTAGTAATAATCCATCATATCAAAACCAATTTGACTCTTGTCTCTATAGGATAAATGAAAAGACTTGTAAACTCAAGTAAAATTTTTGTTCTTATGATTGTAAAATCCAAGGATAGTGAAAAATCCAAGGCCTAAAAGGGTTGTGATCCTGAACATAAATTTGAAACAGAAAATATTATTTATAACCACAATGGTGTTTTTTAGGAACCATAAGGTTTACCTCCTAAGATGGAAATCTAACATGAGATTCAATTACAACAAGATACCTCTTTCCCTAATATTAACATGTATAAGTTGTCAGTAATAGAGAATGAAGAAATAAATAAGCAAGTGATGGAGTTACTTGATAAAGGAGTCATTCATCCAAGTACCTCTCCATGTGGTTGACCTATTATCTTGGTACCAAATAAAGATGGTACATGGTGGATGTGTGTGTACTTATAAGATTTGAATAAAATTATGGTTAGAAACCACTACCCTCTTCCTCATATTGATGATTTGTTAGATCAATTAAAACATGAAAAGTATTTTACTAAGTTAGATTTTAGAAGTGGTTATCACCAAATAACAATAAGTGATAGTGATAGTTGGAAAACTACTTTCAAAACTAAGCAAGCTATATTGAGTGGATTATTATGTCTTTTGGGATTTTTAAGGCACCTGCTACATTTATGTAGGTTATGAATGATGTGTTAAGACCATTTCTTGATGAATTTTTTATATTTTACTTGGATGACATTTTAATATTTAGTAACACATGGGAAGATCATCTTAAACACATCATGAATGTCTTAGATACTTGCAAAGATGTTTTTTATATCTTTTCATGACTTATCAACTAGTGAGCAAGGTATTATATTCTAAACAATGATCCTCCTATATAAAGAGCCTCACTAGGCATTTTACATATAACACTTACTATTTTGGCACTTATTTACATAAAATAAACCAAAATTGAATCTCAAATACTCTACATACTACTTAGATTTCACACCTAGACATTTATATACTTGATCAAACAAGGGCCTAGGTGAAATTCATTCTAGCATACTGTGTAAGTTGATGGTGCACATTCCCTAAGGGAGAACTACATATGATCTGAGACCCCTATTATTGGGGTTAATGTAAGTAGTGGATAAGACAATATGGGTTTTGGTTTACATGATTTTAACTTCCCATAACCCAATTTTTTCTTTCCTTTTAAGCATTTTATTAGTTCATTGTTTCCTGTGTGCAAGTATTCATTAAGGTTTTGGATAAAAATCAACCAAAATAGTGACATAAATGACCCTACACTTGATATAAAATTACCTACAAGACCTATATGAACTCCTAAAGCTTCCTTAAAAGTTGTAGATGATCACTAAAAGAGGGAAACTAGCAATATAATTTGACATTAGTGACACATAGTGATATTGTCTTAAGGGGGCACTATTGTCAAGAGTTAGATATTGAAAAATAGCCAAAAAAAAAAATATTCCTCTATGTCTACTCAACCATCTCCAATATTTATATCTTTAAGAAATTCTGTGTATATCTAGATAAGTCCCCTTTCTCCTTGTATTTATTATTTTTGGGAAGTCGCATAAAATCAATAAATTCTAATTCTATTCCAAGTTAACAATAGACTAGACCCTTTAATCTATCTTAGGATTTACATTATAAAATCCTAAAAGGTTGAAACAATACTTAGCTTTTTCTAATGATAATGTAGTTGTAGATCTGACATATGTAGAAAGTATATGGGAAGGAGATTTTGGAATAATCATCAGGTTCTAGATTTGATGCTTCTGGATCTCTAGATAGTAATATCATCCTAGGATGGTTATATCAATGATACCATCTAGGTTCAATGCTAGTATCAACCTAGATGCTTTTAGGTTTTTCTTCACCTTTGCTATGGTGCATTTGGATCTAGGTCATGGACTATCACTCCTTGTGAAATGACAAAACCCTAGTTTTCTATCTTCATAGTGACTTTGATGGAAAATGGGTTAGTGGGCACACAATGATGAGATAACCCCAAAAATGCCACTATTAGATAACACTGCCTACATAGACAATACTCTGAAGAGGGCCTCATACTCATGTAGTTCTCCACTACATGGTGACTTATGTGTGAATCATATAATATGTGTAAAACAAGTATAATAATGACCTTGATTGTAAATTTTCAAATTGGGATCTTGGGCTGCTCCTTTACTACTTCATACTTGTAAATGTGTTGTACCTATAATTGGTATGGAAATAAGGAAGCTTTGATCAATTAAATGCTTGATAGTGTGATTTTGATAAGTTACCTTAGTAATTTTCATCTTTTATAGGTGTTGAAGGGTGAGGAATGAAGGAGGGTTGATCTTATATTTATATCAATCCCTTTGGAGTAATAACTCACATTAAAGCACTTAGGATGACCATTAGGATACATTTCATTTTCAAATTGGATGAATTTAGGGCACTTGACACTTGCATCAGGACAAGACAATAATGTCGATGCTACTATCTACCTCAAATGTTAGTGTCCAGGGAGTAGAAAAGTAGGTAAAAGTTTAGAACTTATAGGTATGGAATATAAGTAAATTTTAAACATTCTAAGTAAGATGAAAGACTTGGGTCATCAACATAAGACTGATTAGACTAATAGATATAGGTCAAGGGGCACAAAGATAGAGTAGGTGCAAGACTTTTGGAAGTGGGAAAGGTAAATAACTAAGAAGAACAACCAAATTTTGAGTTTTCCAAGTGTATAAGACCAATGTGTTATATAATCATAAAATATAATCTGCACGTATCAACTCAAAGCTAAGATATTTTCAATGAGGTCATCCAAAGTGGCTTTTTGATAGAGTGTAAAACTAGCTTAACCATACCTTTGTTTAAAGGTGGAGATGTATATAACCCCTCAAATTAACAAAGTATCATGGTCAACATGATTTTTTCAAATCTATTTAGAAGTTTGATATAATTTAGAATTATTGGTTAGGTAGAGAAAAAGGAAAGAGGGCAAAGGGGAAAGCATGTTTTAGGCCTAAACTCTCCACTATTGATCATTATGTCATAATTAGACACCGGTTGAAATGGTTTGATATAAAAAATGGGATGCATATTGTTGAATTATAGACTTCAAAAAATTATGACACATTACCAAGGAGAAAACTATGGATCATAATGGAAGAGCTAAGGGCCCCAACACACTACATGACATCTCATAAATGATATGAGAAAGTTAAGGCCAAAATCAAAATGCAGGTAGGGTTGTCTCAATGTTTTTGGATAGATATAGGTGTCAAACAAGGTTGTTCTCTATCCTTGACATTGATGGACTATACATTGATAAGCTAGAAGATTGAATAAACAAATTTAGAGGGGAGGGGGTTTACTTGGCTAATCATGTGGCGAATCTTTTGATTTATGCCAATGACCTAGTTCTAATGGTAGAGATAATCTAAGATTTAAGAGACCATATTTGGGATCTAAATCTATTTTATAAATAAGTAGAATAAACATCAACAAAACCAAAAATATGAATATCTTAGTGAAAAGGAATGAACACCACCAATTTTCATTTTATAAAAGGGTCTCTTGAAGTGGTATCTGAATACAAGTACATCAACCTCAACTTTCACAAGTTAATATGGCATACTTTCAAGATGAAACTAATACAAGGTGGCTAGATAAATTTATATGCACTTCAAAATATATGTAAGTGTACACATTTAAAATTAACCATTCTCTTTTAATTAATAATAATATCATTATTAACATCATCACACATTAATATCATACTAAAATTATTATAACATCCTTATTTATATTTATTTCATCATTTTAATCTTACCCCATCATCCTATTACTCTTGATACCAATTAATACTCCTCTTATCATCTCATTTAAACACTAATCAAACTACCATAATTCTTAAGGAATTTAAAATTCCTCACCACCTACCATCCAACTACTACCACTTACATTCCTACAAATCACAACACTAATCTCAATTTAGTCTTCATTTACTATCCTAACCTCCATATAAATTCACCTAACACATCTCTAGAATCCTCTAATACTTATTGAAACACTCCCCAACCCTCTCTAGAGATTTTTAGGAATTTTTAATTCCTATTCTTAGCTACCAAATATTATCCTCAATTCTTAGTCATTGATTTCCATCTCACATGGATAAATCCTATCCATATATTCTCCTGTCAACCTCCTATAAATATATCTACACCTACATGAATTGTAAATATTTAGAACTATGAACTAAGAATCTTTGTATTCATTAAACATTGGCAAAATCACTCTATCACTATCATCTTGTTATCAATCCATCCTTCAATTTTTCAATCATCCAAGGTGTTGTCAAAGTCAAGAGAAATACATTGTAACCAAACATCAAGTATCAACATCAAACAATTATGATCAATCCAAAACATCAAGAAGGAGGCCTTTAAATGCAACCATAAGGTATAAAATTGGCTTGTTTTGTGCTTCATTTAGTTTTCACTTGATTGTATTTTTCTTAGCTACAGTCTAAGGTATTGATATTGAGATTAGAGTAGGAAATTTGAGTTTTAATATCATGGTATTTAATTAAATTCCTCAAATATTTCACTCATTACAATAATAATGTTGAGTTATAGGACTAGAATACCACTAGGGTCTATTTGGTTTACTTGTCACACCAGTCGTATTATATGGTTGCAAAGTGTGGGCTAGTGGAACAATGAGTTTGAAATGAAGGCAAATAAAAAATATTTAAAAACATAAAATCATAAATAATTTTAGAATTAAATACTCAATCCCATATGAAATCATTCTTATCAAAACATGTATATTCCTTTTATTGGCCACTACTATGACCGAGCTATTATTTTACTTGAAAATAAAAATATGAAGATCAAAAAGTATCCTAGGGCCATAAGAGATGAAGAGTTTCATAAGAAAAATAAAACTTAGATGAAGCATAACAACAAGTGGATGAAATATGGGATATCATAGGCACATAAATTTGGTCACATGTACTTGACAATGCTAATTATTGACATGTTCTAAACCACATAACCTACATCCAAAGACATGCATTTTATTCACCATTATTTAATCCATTTATTTATATGTGGGCTTGACCCTTTCTTTTACATCACTACTACATAAAAATTTACAAGTTAAATGCTCAAACTAATTTATACTACCCTCAAACTATCTACAACTTAGTATATTTTGTGGGACATGTCCATTGCCACAAACTTGTCTACCTAAAGTAGCCACATCCCATGCCAAATAAAAACTAGTTTCCAAATTTTGAAACATTATTTTAGGTCTTCTCACATGTTTCATAAGATTGACTCAAGGAAAATACCAAAATATTTTACTATGTAAGCAAATCAGAACCTCATTTTAAAGGGACTTGGTATCAAACTTGGCACTATTTATTGATCATTTACACACCATTGAACATTGAGAAAATATAATATATTCTTCCCAAATTTAAGATAATTTTTAAGAAACAACCATAAGCAAAGTTCAAAACATCCCAAATCAAGTCAAGAGATATCATTTTCAAGTATGAATCCATATTTCTAATTGAGCACATATATTCAAGGAACATAATTACATAATCAATCTAGGTGGAGGAAGTCTATGGGCTTGAATTCTCTCTTAAAAATATCTACATATGTAGGTAGTGTTCAATCATTAAGGGGGTGATTGGGTTTAAATAAACCCATTAAACTCCTATTTAACCTTAAATGTTATATTTATGAGTGATAAGGTTCAGAATATAGAAATAGTTATAACATGAGGGTGATAAGATAATCTATAGAAAGCTAATTAATAGAGAATCTAGATAAACAATATTTTTAATTTATACAACTGAGATTGATAAAAATATTAAAGTACGACTATTAAAATATATTTCAATAAATAAGAAATAATGGTACTTATCTAGTTTTACTGTGCACAAGTATATCTGGACTAGGAGGTGTAAAGTATGTTAGTATTCTAGACAAGTTGTTAGATTCTAGAAATTATATTTTTATGCTCATAGACACTACCATAAAATCTAGACACTATCATGAATGTTAATGTTTAATTGTGATGTAGGTGTATAGTGTGAATTAGATCTAGATGTGACCAAATTCATTATTTTAGGTTTTATGTTCCCTTTCTATTGATATATTCAAATATAGGATACAAGTTTTTTTTACTTCATTGATTGATAAAACCATAGGATCTTCACCCTTAGAATTATTTTGGTAAAAAATGGGTTAATGTGCTCATGGTGATAAGTTATCCAAAATACCCCTCTGTCAATGGGTGTTTCATATATATCCGTTACTCTAATGAGGGCCTTAGACTTATGTAGTTATCCCCTATGTGTGGGAATTTATGTGCACAAAGATGTAATATACTATATGAAAATTCATGTAGTGATCTATCTTTTAATTTAAAAATATCACTCATGGGTTTCTCTTTGAATGCTTTAGACCTATAATATGATGCTCATATGCTTGATATAAAAATAGGTATGAATAGGGTAGAATAGAGTGTTTGTGTAGTTGATTGATTTAGCTTTAGTATGTGTTTATTTGGTATTTTCTAGATGAGGAATATGAAGGCTTATAATTATATTTATATGACACCTTTTGAAAATATCTCATGGTAGGGTTCACTAAGACAATTAGGCCAATCCATGGATTTCTATCATTTTACAATTGGGATAACTTTTGGCTACTAGACACTAGATAAGGATTTGGATACTATTGTTAGTGGTAGTGTTCCTTTATGGCCGATAGTGTCTATAAGGCTATA
Organism: Torreya grandis; assembly: GCA_037957365.1. Classification (NCBI taxonomy): domain Eukaryota; kingdom Viridiplantae; phylum Streptophyta; class Pinopsida; order Cupressales; family Taxaceae; genus Torreya; species Torreya grandis. The sequence goes on along the minus strand of JARHVA010009417.1, from coordinate 35,716 downwards.
AAATAGGTATGGATGTGAAGTTACCAATGAATGATGTTTATAAGGGTTTTATATTTTTAAGTAGTGTGGGAGACTTAGACCATCAGAATGATCTGGATCAAACTAAGAGATAAGCATTTAGGAACAATGAGCTGGTGAATGCAAGTCTTTCAGTAAAAATGATGTCTAAAACTTAAGGATATATCCTTGCTTGATATTTTTAAAATTTAAAATATTGATATATTATAAATATTTAGTTTTTGTATCTACATCCCCTTTAATATAGTAATGCATAAGGATGAAATTACTAGTTTAAAGAAAAGAAATATGTACCTAGGTCTTTCCTTTGCTTGATCCCACTTTGAATGTTTTGCTAGTGTATGATTTGTAACCAAGAACATGTTAAATTATAATTTAGTGCATATAATTTGAAATTTTAAATAATTTAAATGCTTAAAAAGAAAGAGAACAAGGAATAAGTACACTTGTGTGTTGATGTAACCATGTTGCCTCTTGATGCTTTGACTTGGTAAATATGCATCCTTATGAAACATTATAGATAAATAAGGGTTAGAACTAAACCTTAAAGATTTTAAGATGGACATTGGAAAGTATTATTCCCTTAATTTGATGCAAGGATGAGTTGTTACATGACCATTGAGATCATTATATCTCAATCACACAACTCAAGTGTGAATATACACAATTTGGTGAGGGTGAGTGATTTAATAAACTCATCCTATAAATATGATGAGATTAGATGATTTAATCACTCTAATATATAAATATGATGAGGTTGAATTATTTAATCACTTTAACCTTTGAAGTGGACCAATTACTATAATAAAAAAGGCTTGATAACAATACATCCTGGTGTAATTGGTGCATCCTAGTGAGTAGTATAGTTGGTAAGTTTTATAAATTTTGGTGCAATATAATGACATAAGAAACTCTAATATGTTTGAGATAAAGTATATGCGTTATATATTTGAACTCTATTTTAAATCTATGCAAAATTGGTGTAATGTGTAGGATTATGACCTAAGTGTATTTATGAATCATGAAACTAAATTAGAGTTTGTGTAAGTTTGGAGGTCATGAATTTATGAAATGACCCCACTAAAATCTAGAGATAATGAGTAAGTGTATAAGTTTTGAGGTCATTTTTTAATGAAATGTCCCCATTACAATCTAGGAGTTATGAAAATGTATAAGTGTGGAGGTCATGCCTTTGTGACATGCCCCCATTACAATATAGGAAAATATGAAAATATGGAGGTCATGATTTATATGACATGCCACCACTAAAATTCCCCCCCATTTTGAGGTGAGTGAAATATAAACTAGCATGCACCTTACCTCAAAATGATGAGGTAGTTGTATAACATGTTTATGAATCATGTTGCATAGAGGGATACATGTCAAAGTATATATATCAATTAACCTTGCAATATGTGATCACATCAAGTCCTAAAATTCATGATATAAATCATGGTAATGTCTAAAGAGTAAAAATAAAAGCTAAACAAGAAAGAAATCACACACACAAGAGTAGTCAATGTAATGGAAAGTAATGGTCCAAGGAAACCTCATACAAAGAACATGTTCAAATGCCACACAATCAAAATGAATGATATATTTATATGTCTAATCAACATAAGATGACATATTAAAATTTCAAATCAACATACAATGGCATAGGAACCAATAGACAAGGATCACGTTCAAATGTTCCACAATCAAGATAATATTAAGTAATGAAATACATTCAAGGAAGTGACTATGTGAATAAATTAAGTATAAGCAATCATCATAAGCATATTATATTAGTCGCTGCATATATGTGTTAGCAAAAAATGTTATGTATTGTAGCATATCATTTAAAATATGAGAGATATGATGATGGATATATACCTGTGTAAGCATTAAAATATAAGTTCAAACTTGATAATGTAGAAATGATCATAAAAGATATGTAAATTATATAAATCATGATCAAATAAACAAATTCCCCCAATGTACTATACAACATGAGTAGAGGAAAGGTCCAACATATGAAAATGCATAGATCATGTGTTTGGGTATGCATTTATCACACTCAAATATGTGTGAAACATATATTTATATATGAATGAAAAGATATGCTATCTACTAATATAAAATAAACAACATAAATTCCAAGGAGCTATTAAAATTTAGGAATGTTGAATATTTTGTATTTTTTAATTATATGAATGTTTTTGTATGTTTATGGAATATTTAGGTATAATTTTTTTTAGGAGTTTTAGAGTGTTTGGAAATTACACAAGCTATCTAATGATCTCTAGGTGAGGATGAGAATTTTTGTGGAGTGGTACATGAATAAATTTTCCTAAACAAAAAGTGTTATATGTGCACATAGCAGAATCAAAATGTATATCATGCTATTTTGGGATGTTTCTACATGGTTTATTTGATTTACCTCTATCTATATTTGGTTTCACATATATTGGTGATGGATTCAATTGATATATACCATTATTTTAGGTATGAATAGATTTTGTTATAAGTTATCAATTGGATCATAAAATAGTTTGTTGAATGATTCATTTGAGGATTATTTAACCTATATATGAGTAGTGAGAGTATAAGGGTTTTGATATGAGGAAGGGATTATAATTTTCCCCTTTGGAATCACATTTGGAATTTTATATTTGACAAGTGTCTCTTTCCTTTTGACAACTTGTGTTAAAAATCCTACTTTGAAAATTTTATATGCTCATTGCTCTTTTTTTAATGTTTCATTTTGGAATTGTTCATTTTCATCTTATGCCTTGTGTACTTTTGGTTTTTGATCTTTTTTTAACATTGCCTTTTGTAATTGTTCCTTTTCACCTTTAAATTTTGTAATTTTGCTTTTTCATCTTGAGATTTTTTGTAAAATATCTTGCTCTAGCTTTGCCTTTTGAATATTTTATTGATCTAATTTTGGTGTGTGCAATTGATTTCACTCTAAATTATCCTTTAGTAGCCATATTTTTTATTTTTATACTTGTGTTTTAGGAGAGGTACTCATAATGTGAGTGGGTTTCTTGGTTGACATATTAATGATAGGATCACCACTATCTTTATGTTTTTTTTTCCTTTAATGCAAAATAATAATATGTATGATGCCCATGCATTATATGATATAAAAAATATTATTTCTATCTCTTTGTAGGATGTAGAGGAAGTAGTTGAATCACTTTATTTCAAAGCATTTCTCTTGGGATTTTACTTGGACTCTTATTAACCTTTTGTGCACTTTTTGAATCACTTGTTTTAGAGGTATTATGTGGTATATTTTTATTTTAATATGAACCTTTTTGGTTATAATATTTATAATTGAAAATGAAAACACATGATTAACACTAGCATATTTTAGATTCTATATGTAATTTGATTTTCCAATGATGTCATCCTTGAACTAAAATATTGATTTTGATTTTGTAGGTATGTAATTTGATTTTCCAATGATGTGATATTTAGATTAAAATATTGATTACCTTCAATGAAAACCATAGTATGGGCCACATTACCCCTTAGAAGGGTGATGACATAGTCCTAGTTAGAGGCACATGAGCTATGATATTCATTAGGTTTAGGAGGAGGAAGAGATTTAATATTAAATATTTTAAAAAAATTAAACACACCCAAAATAAATAACATGAATGTTGGGGCAACAAGGAGAAAACCATCACCTATATTATGCCCACCATAAATAAGAATTGGAAAAAATAATTGCAACAATCTGAAGCCTTAGAAAGTTGAAACCCTCAAGGAAAAATTAGTAAAACTTTTGCACAGTAATAATGTATGAATTTCAGGATATTATCTATTTTTTTGGAAATATGAGAATTGTTTTATAGGAAAAATATACAATAAACAAAACCCAAAAAGTTATGGGAAAATAGGTATTCCTTGCGCACTGTATATCAAGATGTATTAAAATAGTAAATTGAATATTTTGAATATTTCACACATAATTTTGAAAAAAAAGAGGTTTTTTTATTATATTAAAAAAAAACATGAAAAGCCTTTGAGGAATTTTAAAATGGAACTATTATGAATCATAAATGGGCCAAACAATGTGGAATGTTTCACAAGCAAAACCCTAGAATATTCCCAATAAAGAATCAACAATTGAAATAAATCAATAATGAATTTTAGATATTTGAGAGATAATTTTAAATAAAATATTAATTTTGAGAAAACCCATAAATTAATTATAACATAGGTACACCATTTGCCTTGTATGTTAATATTTAATAAAAGTAGGAAATTATAAAAATGGAAAAATTTGTACCAAATTTGGGCAAACAAAAAGAGGTTTTTGAATATACAAACCTAAGTATAAGAAACATATAATAAAATTTAAAATTTAATTGTTATAAATCAAAAAACCTTAGGGCATACTAGGATTTGATAAGAAGACTCAGAGGTCAAGCTCACCAAATATTTAACCCTAAATTTTAGATTTGTGGGGGATATGGTTAAGAATATAAAAATAGTTCTAACACAAAGGTGATAAAATAATATATATCAGACCAATTAATATAAATATTAGATAAATACAACTAATATTACTCAAAATAGTAAAGTAAAACTATCGAAAGATATTTCAATAAATAAGAAACAATGGTGCTTAGCTGGTTTTATATGCATTGGTAGATCTAGATTGGAAGCATGTGCAAAGTATATAGATTCATTATTCTAGATCATTAATTAGATTTTATTTTCATGGCCATGGATGCTACCATCATATTTGGACTCTACCTCCACTGTAATCTAGAAAACTGTGATAATGTGGAGGTCATGCTTTCTATGACATGCCCCCCATTTTGAGGTGATGGAAATATAAATTGGTAGGTACCTTACCTAAGAAGGATGAGGTAGTTTTAAAACATGTTTATGAATCATATAACATATAGGGATACATGTTAAAGTAGATATATCAATTATTCTTGCAATATATGATCACATCAAGTCCTAAAATGCATGATATAAATCATGGCAATATCTAAAGAGTAACAATACAAACTCAACAAGAAATAAATCACACACACAAGAGAAGTAAATGTAATGGAAAGGAATGGTCCAAGGAAACCTCATATAAGGAACATGTTCAAATGCCACACAATCAAAATGAATGACACACACACACACACACACATATATATATATATATATATATATATATATATATATATATATATATATATATATATATATATATATATATATATATATATATATGTTTAATCAAGATAATATAGCATTCAAATGTCCAATCAATATACAATAGAATAGGGGCCATTATACAAGTAACATGTTCAAATGTTCCACAAAAAATTCAATAACAAGTAATGTAATACATTCAAGGAAGTGACTATGTGAATAAATTTAAGTATAAGAAACCATCATAAACATATTATATTAGTCCCTGCATATATGTGTTAGTAAAAAATGTTATGTATTATAGCATATCAAGTACACTAGAGGGATATGAGGATAGATATATACATGTGTAAGAATTAGAATATAAGTTCAAATATGATAATGTAGAAATGATCATAAAGGATATGTCACTTGTATCAATCATGATCAAATAAATAGATGCCCCTAACGTATAATATGACACAAGTAGAGGAAAGGTCCAACATATGGAAATATATATCACATGTCTAGGTATACCTGTATCACACTCAAAGATGCATGAAATATATGTGTATGTAAGAATAAAAAGATATGCTATCTACTAAAATAAAGTAAACAACATAATTTTAAGGAACTAGTAAAATTTAGGAATGCTTATTATTTTTGTATTTTTTAATTATTTGAATGTTTTTGTAATGTTTATAAAATATTTAGGTATAAAGTTTTCCATGAGTGTTAGAGTGTTTGAAAATTTCACAAGCTATCTAATGATCTCAAGATGAGGATGAAAATCTTTGAGGAGATATAAATGAATAACATTTCTTGAACAAAATGTGTTTTATGTGTGCATAGTAGAATCCAAACATGTATCATGATATTTTGGTATGTTTGTACTTGCTATTTTTTATTTACCTCTATCTATATTTGGTTTCACATATATTGGTGATGGGTTCAATCAATATGTACTAGGTACTCTTTTAAAAGTACAATCACTAAGGAGGGGGGTGAATCACTGATGCTAGATAATCCTATTGGGTGAATATTTTGTCACCAACTGACTGATGGAAAAATGGTTACATCAACCACAACATAAGAATATTTATGTGGAAAAATAGGTGTGGTGACCATAGCTAGAATGAGATAAATCTCTCCTCTCAGCAAGGGGAGGTTCCTTATAATACACACACACACACACACACACACACACACACACACACACACACACACACACACACACACACACACACACACACACACACACACACACACACACACACACACACACACACACACACACGTGCGCACACACGCGCGCGCACACACACACACACACATATCTATATACATTATATATGTATATGTGTGTGTGTGTGTGTGTGTGTGTGTGTGTGTGTGTGTGTGTGTGTGTGTGTGTGTGTGTGTGTGTGTGTGTGTGTGTGTGTGTGTGTGTGTGTGTATGTGTGTGTGTATATACACACACACACATATACATATACATACATACACACACACACACACACACACATATATATATATGTATATATATATAATGTATATATGTGTGTGTGTATTAGGGGTGAAATCATACCATCCTTCTCTTTTTTTTAGAGATGATGTTCATAGAAAAGGGGAGAATTCCTAGGTAATCATTGAAGGCATTTCTCTTCTTTCAGAAATGATGTTCAGAAAATCAGAGGAAGACTTCATAGGTTAGTAACATGATCCACAAGAAACCCACAAAAGAAAAAAATATTTCATTGTTTCTCTCACTAATTAGGACAAAGAAAACTATAGGATTAAGTGTAGCTTAAAGTCTCCATCAAAAACTACAATAGAGTAAAGGATTAGAAGGATAAAGAGAGCTCAAAGTCTCTCTAGTATCCTTTACACAAAACATAGACTAAAGACACTTATGGTAGCACAAAGTCTCCCACAGTTGGCTTCAGGACATCTTCCATCTTGTTTCCACTTGATCTTCTTATTTGATTAAATAAAAAATACTATATTTAGGAAACATACATAAGAACAATTTCCTAGATGACACAAGATTATTCCAACACAAAGTCTGAAAGGTCACTTGCTTTCTCATTCATTTAACAAAATATGATTAATAGTCTGAGCTCAAAGTCTTAGGAATGTCTTTCAATTTGGGTGGAGCTTTACTTCTAATAACTGAGATATCTCCCTTATAAAAAATGAGAGATTACAATATATAGCATCATAAGAAAGACTTAGGCACTTGTCTTTAGGAAAATGGCCGATGATAAATTGAATGCATTGAATATCTATGAAAGGGCCATGCTGGAATAGGTCATTAACCTTCACTTTAGCATTCTGAATCATCTCAAATGTCTCCTCCTAAGCATGGGTTATCTAGTCTTCTTTATGATGCTTACACGACTATCTATTCACCTTTACTTAATACAAAAAAATAGGCCATGCCTTTAAATGTTTACTCTTTTTGATGTCCACCTGATGGACTATTCCACCTATTGGAATAACTCTTCTACAGATATTTCTAAACATTTTTTAGTCATTCCCTCCTTCCTTGCCATGTTTTGTCTCTTCTTGGTGATCTAAGCTCTTGGGGCTATCTTCTCACTTTCATCTAGCTTCTTCGGCTCTTTTCTTGGTTGGTCGCTGAGTTTATTTTTAGGTCTTTTAAAAATCAATGATTATTCCATCACCCTAAATTTGACATCTATGGTTCAAGAAATGTTATTCATTTATAGCTCCTCAAATATTTTCATCCTCATCTTGAGATCATTGGATAGCTTGTGAAAATTTCAAACACTCTAACAATCATGGAAAAATTTATACCTAAATATTTTACAAACATTACAAAAACATGCAAATAATTAAAAAATACAAATATATTAAGCATTCGTAAATTTTACTAGCTCCTTAGAATTTATGTTGTTTACTATATTTTAGTAGATAGCATATCTTTTTATTCTTATATAAACATATTTCATGCATCTTTGAGTGTGATATAGGTAAATCTAAACATGTATCATGATATTTTGGTAAGTTTATACTTTCTATTTTTTATTTACCTTTATCTATATTTGGTTTCACATATATTGGTGATGGGTTCAATCAATATGTACTAGGTACTCTTTTAGAAGTACAATCACTAAGGAGGGGGGTGAATCAGTGATGCTAGATAATCCTGTTGGGTAAATATTTTGTCACCAACTGACTGATGGAAAAATGGTTACATCAACCACAACATAAGGAGATTTATGTGGCAAAATAGGTGTGGTGACCATAGCTAGAATGAGATAAACCTCTCCTCTCAGCAAGGGGAGGTTCCCTAATATATATATAAGCTGAAAATACACTCAAGGGTGAAATCATACCATCCATCTCTCTTTTTTTAGAGATGATGTTCACAGAAAATGGGAGAATTCCTAGGTAATTGTTGAAGGCATTTCTCTTCTTTCAGAAATGATGTTCAAAAAACCAGAGGAAGACTTCCTAGGTTAGTAACATGATCCACAAGAAACCCACAAAAGCAAAAAAACTTTCATTGTTTCTCCTACTGATTAGGACAAAGAACACTATAGGATTAAGCATATCTCAAAGTCTCCACCTAAAAATACAATAGAGTAAAGGATTACAAAGGATAAAGAGAGCTCAAAGTCTCTCTAGTATCCTTTACACAAAACACAGATTGAAGACACTTATGGTAGCACAAAGTCTCCCACAGTTGGCTTCAAGACATCTTCCATCTTGTTTACACTTGATCTTCTTATTTGATTAAATGGAAAAGATTATATTTAGGAAACAGACATAAGAACAATTTCCTAGATGACACAAGCTTATTCCAACACAAAGTCTGAAAGGTCACTTGCTTTCTCATTCATTTAACAAAATATGATTAACAGTCTGAGCTCAAAGTCTCAGGAATGCCTTTTAATTTGGGAAAATCTTTACTTCTAATAATTGAGATATCTCCCTTATACAAAATGAGAGATTACAATATATAACATCATAAGAAAGACTTAGGCACTTGTTTTCATGAAAATGGCCCATGATAAATTGAATGCATTGAATATCTATGAAAGGGCCATGCTGGAATAGGTCATCAACCTTGACTTTGGAATTTTGAATCATCTCAAATGTCTCCTGCTAAGCATGGGTTATCTAGTCTTCTTTATGACACTTACATGGCTATCTATTCACCTTTACTTAATACAATAAAATAGGCCATGCCTTTGAATGTTTACTCTTTCTAATGTCCACTTGATGGATTATTCCACCTATTAGAATAACTATTCTACAAATATTTCTAAACTTTTTATAGTCATTCCCTCCTTCCTTGCCATGTTTTGTCTCTTCCTGGTGATCTGAGCTCTCGGGGTTATCTTCTCACTTTCAGCTGGCTTCTTCGGCTCTTTTCTTAGTTGGTCACTGAGTTTATTCTTAGGTCTTTTAAAAATCAATGGTTATTCCATCACCCTAAATTTGACATCTATGGGGACATCACGGATCACTTGAACCACTTTGAACCTTGAACTCTTTTGGTTTAAATGTTCAATGTTTCAATGGTTCAATGGTTTGGCGATTCAATGTTTTGTAAAGGGCCGCATTCAATTGGTTTTATTCTTCGGTTGAACCATTTGGTTGAACCTCTTTCTATAATCTTACACTTCATCCATTCACTTGAATCTTCTACTCAAACTTTGAACTCTTTGAACCCTTTGAACCTTTAAACCTTTCAAAGGTCAAGGTTCAAAGATTCAAATTATTTCTTTGAATCCTTTTAAGCTTCAAACTCTCTAGATCCTTTCATTCTCTAAGTCCATTGAACTTGTTCAACTTGTTGAACCTTTTAACCTTTGAACCTTTCAAATTTCAAGGTTCAATAGTTCAATGGTTCAATCTTAACTCTTTGAATCCTTTTATTCTTTAAGTCCGTCAAAGCCATTGAACCTTTGAACTCATTGAGCCTTTAAACCTTGTGAAGGTAGGGTTCAATGGTTCAATAGTTCAATGTTTCATTCCAATTGTTTAAATCCCATCGTTAAGTCTTTTGATTGAACCTCAGTGTTGAACCATCCTCAAAACACTAAGGAAATGCCTTAAGTGTTTTGAATTTCCCTTTGATAAAGCCCACCTATTGAACCTATGACTTCCTTAGCTAAAAAGGTTTGAATATTTGAAAATATTAACTACTCAGAACATTTTGAAAGAAAAAAAGAGACCATTTTGGCTTGCAAGACCAAAAATGATCAACATGTTGTCCAAAAATACAAGTGACAGATTTTGGGAACAACAGCTAGCTCCAGTTAGGGAACTTCCATCAATTGAAATTTTGAAATAATAAAAAGGAGTAGAATCCAGAATCTTAGTGCCTTCATCTGTGCCATTGGGCTACGAAATCATGCTACCCAAAAAGAAAGGTGCCAAAAACAAATGAACAACACAAAATAAAATGAAGACTATACAAAAATTATACATATGTATAACTTGATTTATCTAATACTACAAGGATTGAAGTGCTTCAGATGCTACCCACTGTGAGGTAGAGAAAATGGCATCTCATCTTGATAAATCAGCAAGAGACTATTTTCACCCCAAAATCGGTGATTGGCAAATGGAATTATCCATTAGGAATCAATATTTTTGTGCCTTCCTTTTGGTTTCCTCTTCTTTCCCCTTAACAAGACTCAATCTCTACCATGATTCTTTGCTCTCTTGCTGAAGAGTTTATTTTCCTGACATTGACATGTAGTAGTATGGTCCACTACCATAATTCTTTACTCTTTAGGTCTATTGAAGCACATTATTTTATTGTTAGCATCAAACACTTGCCAATGGTTGGCTTTATTAGGCACACTTGGTTGAAAGACTAGTTTGATAGTGTAACTATGCTCTTCAAAGTCTTTATGGGGAACTATGAGGGTTGTAGAGATAGCTAATGAATCTACATGATTATGAAGCTCTCTAAGCACTAAAAAAATATTGAAAGCATAAAAAATTTCAAGATAGTCCCACAACAGATTGTGCTAATGTCACAATCTCTCATTCTTGGTTTGATATAGGTTCCTCACCTAACAAACCACCAACTCGGTGTCTCCCTAAGCATGAAGCTACTTGATGCTTTTAGCTTAAGCGACCTTTAATTTGAGTAGTAAAGACTCATACTCGGTAGTGTTGTTAGTGTTGTTGAACTGCAACTTGTATGAGTATGGAAAAATATCTCCTTGAAGAGATATCAAAATAATTCCAACTCTAGAACTAGTAAAAGAATTGTTGTTATTGAATTCTAGAATCTAACCATCATTAGAATCTGATCTTCTTTCAAATTTTTCTTCATTAGGAAGGGAAGATCTTTTTTCATCTGTATTGAACCCTACCAATTCTTTTGATGTCTAATCTAAATTTTTTGGATTATCATTTATAGAACTTTCATCTACTAAAATAGGAACATCTTCAGTAGATAGAAAGTAATTACCCATTCCTGAATATTCAAATAGAATTTGAGATTTAGGGGCTAAAGTTTGAGTGACAATGTATTTTGCCTCCTTCTTAGGAAGTAGCCTTTTCATGATGCCCTTGACAGGGATCCTCACCTCAGACAGGTCCATGCTCAATTCTCCACCAACGTCCTTACAAAAAATTTGCCCAAGAAAAATGTTGTAGGAGACTATAACGTTAGCCACCAGGACTGTCATTTTAATTCTCTTATCTGGGAAGGCCACAAATGCAAATTGGGCATCTTTGATTTGTCCCAAAAGTGACACTTATTTTTTTTCCATGGAGATACATCTCACAAAGGTTTTAGTCAATGTAAGACCAAGAGATTCTACCACCTTGGCAGGCATGACATTGTTAAAAGCTCCTAAGTCTATAGTTTAATTATTTAGTTGATGACCATTTATTAGTAGGGAGACATAAAATGGTTTTGTCTTTTTAGGGGTAGCTAGAGAAGTAATCACAAGATTATTTTAGGTAGGTGTGTTCTTTGGGGGAACAAGAGTTGCTTTTGAAATTTCTTGTCCTACAGGGATGGTTTTATTTTTTACGCATTAAACTAACCTATCCAAGTACTTAGGGTTAGATTGCAAGAATTTAAACTCAGACATTTGAATTTTGGTCTTCTTAGCATGGTCAATTATATCAAATGACTGAAATGAATTCAATATAGAGGAAGGCAGTCCATCAATTTGGATTTTAATAGGTGTAGGACTAGTCTATGAATTTGAAGTAGAAGGTGAAGAAATATTTGAGGTACTTACTTTTGTAGTGATCACCAGTTCCTTTGATTGGAAAGGCAAAGAAGCCCTTTGTTTAGAAATTAAAATTGTTGGTTGAGATTCTTCCCCTATTTTTCCTTTGTATGCTTATTGAGATGACTGGTTTTAGGAGCTGGTAAATATAGTGTATGATCCATCAAATGCTTCTCCTTTACTTCTGGGTTCATCCTGGTAATTCAGCAAACCAATGTTGGAGTCACCAGCTTTTTCTTCTTGGCCTTCGGCAAAGAGATCAGCGTCATCTTCTTAGTTCAACTCAGGTTGGAAAGAAAAATTAGATTCAATTTCAAGATAACCTACTACTGAGTTAGTTGGTGTTGCTTCAATGGCAAGATTCCTAGTGGGGGAGGAAGGTGATTTGGTTTCCCTTGATTTTTGGTAGCATTACCCTAATACGAATAGTTAGGAAACATACTCCTTGGTATATCTTGATAAGAAGGAGGAGCATACATCCCTTGTGCCATTTGCTTTTTTAGAGCTAGCAATTCATTTTCTAGCTTTTGCACCATAGGATTAGTGGTGCCTATAGAAGAATATTTAGAAGATGAAGAAGATTAGTTTATATTAGGATCTCTTCTTATCTTTCCTACCAAGATAAGGTCATCTTCAACCTTAGTCACCAAAATTTGAGATGCAACAAGATTTATGTGGCCAGCCTGCTTCAACAAGAAACTCACTTCAAAAAGTTGAGACTTGATGAAGAAGCATTTGAGATTCTCAGGCATCAACTAAGTAATTTTAGGAACCTTATTCCTTAACTTGTCAAATTTAACTATGAAGTCTCTTATGGGTTCATGAGGCTCCTTCTTCATTTGTGTTAGCTGAGCTAACAAGACATATGCATCTTCTGCAAGTTTGAACCTAGCCTCAAATTTAGCCTTGAGAGTGTTCCAATTAGTCACTATTTGTGCTTACAGATGATAAAACTAGTCTATAGCGATGCCTTGCAATGTTTCCACAAATAGTCTGACCATAATGTCTTCATATTCAATGCTTATCACACCACAGGATATGCAAAAGGCTATAATATGTTCATCAAGATGAACCTTCCCATCACCATAGAACTTGGAATTTTTTTCTTGAACTACGGTGTAGTTCATGTAGAGGTGGGGTTAGAATCAGAGGACCAAAATTATTACCCTAGAGGCCTTAATCTACCATGATATGGCTATTAAAGGGAGGGATAATAAATCTCTATTAGATATGTATAGACAAAGCTCTACTAGCAGAGGAAAGAGTAACTTTGCTTGGTATTGGGGACTTAATGGTTGTAGGAGGAAAACTCCTAATTCACTGAAGGTGAGTTTATGGAGGGGAAAGATTAAAATTATTTTATTGCACAAGCTCAAATACAAGGTCAACAATACCTTGAGCTCTCTGGCTTCATGTGTACGGTGGATCTGTCAGAGTGTAAAATGAAAATGGAAAAGAACTAGAACTACTTCAATTTGAAGCTTGAGGCTTCAAGCTAATCATTCATCCCCAATAGAGTCACCAAAAACTATTGGGTGAATATTTTTTCACCAATTGATTGATGACAAAATGGTTACATCAACCACAACATAAATATATTTATGTGGCAAAATGGGTGTGGTGACCACATCCAGAATGAGATAAATCTCTCCTCTCAGCAAGGGGAGGTTCTCTATAATATATATATATATATATATATATATATATATATATATATATATATATATATATATATATAAGCTAAAAATACACTCAGGGGTGAAATCATACCATCCATATCTCTTTTTTTAGAGATGATGTTCATAGAAAAGGGGAGAATTCTTGGGTAATTTCTGAAGGCATTTCTCTTCTTTCAGAAATGATGTTCAAAAAATTAGAGGAAGACTTCCTAGTTTAGTAACAAGATCCATAAGAAACCCATGAAAGCAAAAAGTCTTTCATTATTTCTCCCACTGATTAGGAAAAATAACACCATAGGATTAAGTTTAGCTCAAAGTCTCCACCTAAAACTACAACAGAGTAAAGGATTACAGAGGATAAAGAGAGCTTAAAGTCTCTCTAGTATCCTTTACACAAAACACAGACTGAAGACACTTATGGTAGCACAAAGTCTCCCACAATCATCTTTAGGACATCTTCCAACTTATTTCCACTTATTCTACTTTTTTGATTAAATGGAGAAGATTGTATTTAGGAAACATACATAAGAAAAATTTCCTAGATGACATAAGCTTATTCCAACACAAAGTCTAAAAAGGTCACTTGCTTTCTCATTCATTTAACAAAATATGATTAACAATATAAGCTCAAAGTCTTAAGAATGCCTTTCAATTTGGGTAGAGCTTCACTTATAATAACTAAGAGATCTCCCTTATACAAAATGAGAGATTATAATATATAACATCATAAGAAAGACTTGGGCACTTGTTTTCATGAAAATGGCCCATGATGAATTGAATGCATTGAATATCTATTAAAGGGCCATGCTAGAATAGGTCATTAGACTTGACTTTAGCATTTTGAGTCATCTCAAATGTCTCCTCCTAAGCATGGGTTTTCTATTCTTCTTTATGATGCTTACACGGCTGTCTATTCACCTTTACTTAATGCAAAAAAATAGGCCACACCTTTGAATGTTTTTTCTTTTTGATGTCCACCTAGTGGACTGTTCCACCTACTAGAATAACTTTTCTATAGATATTTCTAGACTTTCTGTAGTCATTCCCTCCTTCCTTGCCACATTTTGTCTCTTCCTAGTGATCTGAGCTCTCGAGGCTATCTTCTCACTTTCAGCTGGCTTTTTCGGCTCTTTTCTTGGCTGGTCACTGAGTTTGTTCTCAGGTCTTTTGAAAATTAATGATTATTCCATCACCCTAAATTTGATGTCTATGGGGATGTCACCGGTAGCTTGAACCACTTTGAACCTTTAAACCTTGAACTCGTTTGGTTCAAAGGTTCAATGGTTCAATGGTTTAGTGATTCAATGTTTTGTAAAGGGCCACGTTCACTTGGTTTTCTTCTTCGGTTTAACTATTTATTTGAACCATTTGGTTGAACCTCTTTCTAGAATCTTCTGCTTCATCCATTCACTAGAAGCTTCTACTCAGACTTTAAACTCTTTAAACCATTTAAACCTTTGAACCTTTGAACCTTTCAAAGTTCAAGGTTCAATGGTTCAACGGTTCAGATCTATTTATTTAAATCCTTTAAAGCTTCAAACTCTCTGGATGCTTTCATTCTCTAAGTCTGTTAAACTTATTGAACCTTTTAACCTTTAAACCTTTTGAAGTTTAAGGTTCAATGGTTCAATGGTTCAATTTTAACTCTAAGAATCCTTTTATTCTTTAAGTTCATCGAAGCCGTTGAACCTTCGTTGAACCTTTGAACCTTGCAAAGGCGGGGTTCAATGGTTCAATGGTTCAATGCTTCATTCCAATTGTTTGAAGCCCATCGTTAAGTCTTTTGATTGAACCTCAGCATTGAACTATCATTAAAACACTAAGGAAATGCCTTAAGTGTTTTGAAATTCCCTTTGAGAAAGCCCACCTATTGAACTTGTGACTTCTTTAGCTAAAAATGCTTGAATATTTAAAAAACTTAACTACTTAGAACATTTTGAAAGAAAGAAAGAGGCCATTTTGGCCTGTAAGACCAAAAATGATTGGCATGTTGTCTACAAAAATAAGTGATAGATTTTGGGAACAACAAATCAAAACTTCAATTCTAATCCTTTCAAACCCTTAATCGAATAACATTATCATTCATGAACCATACACATCATTTATAGTAATGAACATTAAAGATAAGTAAGATCACACACATAACACAAGATCTATGTGGGAAACACTCTTGGGGAATAAAACCCACTAGAACCTAAAAAATGAACTATAGTCCTATAATAACAAGACCTAAATTTATACCAACACCAACTACTCAAGGAAAACCCATCCCTTAATTAATTGAGACATCCATCCCATAAGGAGAAACCAACTCCATAGGCAAAAATGCACCCACTCAGCTACCTTGATCTGATATCCAACTCTAATCTAAAGTCTTCTAGACATGATGATGGATTTCTCTTGCTTGTACTCTTCTTCACCCTTCTATCTCTCTCAAACAACCTCTAGGGCTTACTCGCTCAATCAACCTCTTCTAGGCTTAATAGGTATAATGACCTATGTGTTCATCTATATCAACTTGATCAAGTAAACATGTCTAATTTTTTTCACACTCTAATGGTCCTCACTGACTTGTACCTTCTCTTCTAAATTTTTTCTCCTTCACTCAATTCCACACTTGCTCAACTCTACTCTCTCTTTCAACTCATCACACACCCTCAAACTTGATCATACAATAAATGCATCCAAATACCCATTTTGGATCAATCTAATCTTATTCACTCATCCTAAATATGATATATACTTTAGTCCAGCCACTAAACACACTATCTCTAATCTCTTTCCTTCATCTCTATCTTCTGCTCTCTCAATTCTTGTACATTCAAGTCTAAAAACCATTACCTTGGTCTTCACTCTTTATATAGTCTTCATTGATAACAAATTCTAGGTTGATCATAATACTTGCCTTAACCCTTAATACATCTATCATGCTAACAAAAAACTCAATACCATCCTCACAAGTTGTCCATAACATCCGTGGGTCACACTTAAGTAGCTACACCTTTCAATTAGGCCTTAAGAGCCCTTATAAATCTCATGGAGACTGATTCACCCATTTATCACTTAATAAATCAATAAAGAACACAATATCACTTTAAAATACATGGGTCCACTCCATATTTCTTCTAAAACATATTTAGGTGATTAATTCCACCAAAACACTCTTCTACTAAAGCACAATTTACTCAAACAATAGTCTTGTAGATAGTAACACCATGAATGAACAAATAGTCAACTTTTAATCTCAATATATTCAACTATATAGATAGTCAAACATTATAAATAGATTCAATGGATTTGAATTGAATTCATATTCAACTTTTCATTTTACACCACCATGAAAATTCATCTTGGATCAAAAGATATATCTCAAAAACTACAGACTAGTTTTCCCTCGTTAATTTGAATATTCAAATTCTAACGGTCACTATGTAAAAGCTAAACATAGAACACTTTGTCATCATCTTGTGCTCCCTAAAAAATTGAAAAAATACACATTGTTTATCTCCTTAGAATTATCTTTGTCTTTAACTCTTTAATTCTCACCATTGATCATTGATATGTGCTTCTATAATTAAGACACTTGGTACCCTTGCATGCCTTTTGAGCACATTAAATATTTGACTTCAATGAACTTACACCACTTAGTAGCCCCAAATGCATTATAATAAATATATTGAGTGATTGGATCAATATTCTCCTTTGGATTATAATCTACATGATCACACACCCACTATTGATTTCTATCTGATAAGTTTCATGCTCACAATTAGATCTACTGCTCAAACTCTATGATTGTGATACATGTCAGTAGCGCACTCAGTATTGAATATTTGAATTTGAACCATGAAATTAGATCCTTATTCAATAATATTAAATTATCACCATTAGATATGTGATCTAATTAAATACTCATGTATATCTTTGATGTCTCAAATTTGGCTAAGTATGGGAACCAGGTAAACTTTGTCTGAGAAGCTAACTTTGCACCTTAATAAATTTTGCTACACTCCACGTCTAGACCTAAAATTTGAACCATATGATATCATAACATAGGTGAATGTATCAATATATCAAGATACTCTTGGATCCTTCACATGTATGAAATATGATTTCATCAAACTTCTTACTTACCTTCATCTGTCAAGATGACTACTTGAACCTAGACACTCAAATGACTATTTTGATAAAATTTGTTCACTTAAATAATCATTATAAGAAATCATAACACCCCATTGGGTCTTTAAAACATGTCCAAACCATAAATATCATCCATACATTACCTCACTAAGTCAAATACTCTCTAAACCATCAATCTAATCACTGTCATTCATGCACTAGTACCACATGCTCTCTTTGACATCAATGACAACCAAACATCTATGATCATGATAAATAATATCTCCCTTTGTCATTAATGTAAAAACACCCTCAAAATGAATTCTTACTTATTTGAGCTCCTTCATTCTGATCTTTTTCCCTTTTTGACATTAATGATAAAGGCTCTCTTTTTCAACATGCCAACAATAATTCCTTAACATCATGTATGTATTCAAATATTATTTAAGATGCTCAGGATACTTACATATTTTCAATCATATGAATCAATTTCTCCCCCTTTAACATGCACCAATCTAAACTTATACTTATTTGATATTTGGACATGAAAAACTATTCATAGAGAATTGAAAGCTACCCCTAACATCAAGCTCCATCTCATGTCATTTGTTCTTTGATATAAACTAATATAAACTTGGGATTCTCTAATCCTTGGAATTATCTACCTAAAAAAATCACAATATCTCTTTTCTCATGCATGAAGATTCAATACCTTCTCAAAACATATGACTTGGTTTGATCAAGTTGTCATATCAATCTTCTTGAGTTCAAAAGTGTAGCAGACATCTTCATACATCTATCATGACTGAAACATCTCACATATGCTCCCCCTCAGATCATACACATCTTCAAATGACATTCTTGCCCTACAATATCAACCAAAGCTCAACTGACATCCACCATGATTCTTCTTGCTTGTCAAGTGTCTCCTTGAATCCTATATAGAGACACCTTAACCCATACTATCTTAGAATAATGTGAAACTAGGATTTACCCACAACTCTTCATATTCCTTATCCTCCTTAGTCATATGATACTAATAGTTATTCTTATTATTCTTAGGCTTAAAAGAAGCAACATGCTCATCCACTACAATATTTTCCTTTTATTTTAATAAATAATTGAAAATATATGGAGACAATAAATATTCATGACATACCTCATTACTAGATATTGACAACTGATGTTATTCACATGAAACTTATTCAACAATAGTAGGATGTTCACTTAGATCTATACACAACTTAGTACTAGCCTCAACTAGTACCTTGGTCTTCTCCTTGAGATTGTTCTCTTCATTCACAACATAATCAGATAATGAGAGGTCTTGGAATTATTCAACCTTTGTATAATTCTCCACCACAACAAATAGACCACTTGGACCTATAGACTCATCATGACACACACTTTCCACTTTTGGTTTCCATGAGTTAACTATCCTTCTTCTTTGCACTCTAGGAGTTTGATTAGCCTTGTTTTGACTTGATAACCTTTGTTTGTATAACCTAGCAATGTGACCAATCTTCTCACAACTGTAACAAACCAATATTTTTGAAGGAAACTTAGCTTGCCTTAATTTATTTAGATAATTTTTTACAAAGTGTCCCACATCATGACAAATGAAGCATTCAAACTTGCTTACACCACTTGACTGATAATTCCATTCATTCTTAGCAAGTCTTATATACTCTCTAGCCCTATGACCAAATTGATTGAAAGTGTAGAAATAACCTTTGAATTTGGCATACCTAATGGCATTTGGTTGTTTTATCTAATTTGTATTCATTTTATCAACATCTCCTTTCCATGACTGATTGTTAACCCTCAAATTTTGACTATCTTTGATCACATTAGTCTTAACCTTGTCCTGAGTTACATTCTTTTGTTCTTCTTTGTAACCAAGTCCAATTCTATCACTATCACGCTCTTAAATATTTAGAATGTTGTCTATATCACTTGAAATATTTTCAAACATCATAAATAAATTCATATTACTAGATGTGTTTTCTAATTTAGATTTTAATGACTCATTTTCAATCACATACCTTTAATACTCATAATCTTTAGCTTTCAGGATTGTAGACAAAATTTCTAATTGACAACTGAGATGCTTGACTATCTTTTCATGCTCCTTGATGTATTAATTCATTATTGCCTCAAACACATTGAATTGATCTTCATAGTATTTGATTTTAGACTTCATCTTCTTGAATATTCTTCTTAATCTTCAATTCTTCATGATCATTACTCAATTAAGTCTCACAGTCCTCCTTGTCTTCTTCATTATCTGTATCACTCCATTTAGACTCTTTTTGATATGAGAAACTTCCTTCCTCAACCATGTAGAGGACTTCATATTTACTATCAAACTCAAAATAATTGTCTTCACTCTCATCTAATGAGCTACAATCTTTATTGGTTTAGATACTCTTCTTGTTGTTGGACTTATTATTGTCAAACTTTCTGAATCTTTTCTTCCTTTTATTAGACCTAAATGTCTTCTTGTCTTCATATTTTATTTCACCATGCTCTTCATCATCATTATTCTTATGATTATGAAGGTACTTGTTATCAAAGTGTCCTAATTTTCCACAATTGAAACATTTGAAAGGTAGTCTACCCTTATACTTCCCTAAGACCATTTTCAATTTACTTGTAAACAAAGCTATTAGTTCATAATCAGATATCTCATCATACTTGACTTCCTTACCTTGAGTTATTTTATTATTTGACTTCATTTCTATCTTGAATGTTGCTTCCTCCATAGGTAATTTTTTCATAATTGACTCTCATCTTATAAGTAGTAAGGATGCCATGCAATTCATCCATCTTCAAATGAGTAAGATCATGAATTTATTCTACAATAGACACTTTAAAATCAAACTTGAGAGAGAGAGACATTAATACCTTTTGTACTATAATAGCTTATTTCTAAGACCTCTGATAATGTTCACAATCTCATCAACTCTCTGTAAAAAGGATGTCACTTAATCTTCTTCCTTCATCTTGAGATTCTCAAATTATCTTTGGTGAGTCTGCAACTTGGACAACTTAACCTTTGAATCCCATTCATAAATGATCTAAAATTTGTCCCATAGCTCTTTGGTAGATTTATAATGAATTACCTTGGTGTACTCAGTCTCTAAAATACCATAGGTGATGTCATTCATTGCCTTAGAATTTATCTCACATAGCTTCTTATCAACTATACTAGTTAAATGGGTTGGGGGTTGAATGTCCATCCAGAATAGATTGCCAAATGTCAAACCCTATTGACATGATGTAGGTCTTCATCCTTGCACTCTAAAAAACATAATTAGACCCATTGAACATTGGTGATTAATTTATAGAGAAACCCTACATCTGTTGACTTGCCATATTGTACCTTGGATCACCTTCAAGTGGTTAAACTTACAAAAAAAAGGTCCTTATTTGATACCAATTATTAGAGGTATAATCATTGAGAGGGGGAGTGAATCAGTGATGCTAGATAATCCAAAATTTAATTCTAATACTTTTGGACTCTTAACCAAATAACATTATTATTCATGAAGCATACACATCATTTATAGTAATGAATAATAAAGATAAACAAGATCACACACATAACACTAGATCTACATGGGAAACCCTTTTGGGAAATAAAACCCACTAGAACCTAAAAAATGGACTACAATCCTATAATAACAAGATCTAAATTTAGAACAAACCAATTGATCAAGGAACACCCATCCCTTAGTTTAGTGAGACACCCATCCCATAAGGAGGAACCAAACCCCTAGGTAACCAAACACCTACTCAGCTACCTTGATCTGATCTCTACCTCTGATCTAATATATTCTACCCATGATGATGGAATTATCTTACATGCACTCTTCTTCACCCTTCTATCTCTCTCAAATATCCTTTAGGGATTACTCACTCAATCAACCTCTTCTAGGATTAATAGGTTTAATGACCTATGTGTTCATCTATATCAACTTGATAAGATAAACATGTCTGGTCTTTATCACACTCTAATGGTCCTCACTAAACTATACCTTACTTTACAAAGGTTATCTCCTTTGCTTAATTCCATACTTACTCAACTCTACTCTCTCTTTAAACTCATCACATACCCTCAAACTTGCTAATACAAGCAATGCATCCAAACACCCTTTTTGGATCATGTTAGTAGAGGTTCTTGATGCAACATAACATACTAAAGATGAGGATAACTATGATTTTTAGTACTACATAGGATGGTATAGAGAATTCATAATTAATAAAAACATGACAAAGATGAGTTATCATGTGATAGATAGGAACTAAGATTAATCTAGAGATTTATTAAGGTTTGTAGAGCATTCAAATTAATTTATATAATATTAAACCAAGAATTAAACATGATAATGTAGACAAGAAATAATATCAAAAATATTATAGGTAACCATAACTAGAAAGTCTATATTAATCTCAATAAAGGGTCATCATCTTCTTCTTACAAACATAAATATTTGTAGTCACTATAGTTCTTGAATATTCATATTCTTTTTGTATTTTTATCATACATTGGTGCCAAAGAGAGGAGACTATTCATCTTCTATCCCTTTATAACTCATGGAGGATAGGATCAAATACATAAAGCTAACAATTTCATACATAATATATAAATATTCAAAGAATATCCTACGTAGCTTTACTTATCCATTTTCTTCTCCCAACACTTTCCTAGACTTAAAATGTTTTCTCATCCTAAGATAATGTCATAGTTTCATCTAAATTTTACTAAGGGAAAAACCTAAAAAAATGGGTAGACTAGCAAGAGTCACACTAATCGCTCAAGGTGTCATTTATGGTTTTCACCTCTTGTACACTACTTATCCATCCTTTTAGGTTTTCAACTAAGTAAAGTACCAACCTAACACCCTTTAGGGTTTTTAATAGACTACTGTAACTAGGTGGCTTCCATTTATAGGTTTTTAACCATGTTTTCCCCACTTGTCTCACTAATAATCCCTAATACAAAAACTTGCTCAAAACTTTACATAACTTTTCAAAAATTATACATTATAAAATAATCAACTAGAAGGAGGTGTCATTGCTAAGGAAGAAGGCTAGATAGTAGGATCCTTGGCCCTAGAATAAGTAGTTATGCACTATGTGAGTACCTTTTAGAGATTTGATAGTGGTTTGTAAAGAGGAACTTTAATGATCAGGTCCACCTCACTATTTAACTGAGCTATGCTAGTTTTGAATGCATGTCAATCAAGCATCACTTCTTAAACCTTGTGAATTAAGACATGTATTTGTTCATAACATCTAATGAGTTCCTTCAGGTTTGAGTCCTTAGTGGTACTCATTTTTGACTTTGTATTATTGACCTTTAGTTGAATTTTTGCACTCAATTGCTCCAACTTTTCTACATGTCATTCTACCTAAAGGTCTGCAAATACACTACACCTTAGGTCTTCCTACTAGTTGAGGAGTCAATCACACACACTTTGCCTAGTATTAAAATATTATTAGAGAGTAAGGTTAATTTCATCGGTTGAGGTAGTCTTGTTGTGCATGGTTGTGCTATTCATGGTAGTTGCAATGAAGCAATGCTAGAGCTAGTAATGGAATTATGAAGCTACTAATTTTATTTTAGAAGACTACATGTGAGATGATGGGATTAGAGGGTTGTGATGTCAATCATGACTTAATATTCCTCTATCAGAGTCATCAAAATAGTGGTGTTAGTCTTCAAATTATGACCTAAGATGATTATTAGGCAAAGTTGTGCTGTGCACCAATCCTTTGTAAGCTCTGAGACCAAGGTTTTGAGCCTACAATAGTCTGACATCACTTGGTCCCTAATTACTCAAGAGGCCAAATCTGGGCAAGTATCTTCGATAAACTTTTCCACTTCATGAAGATGATCCATGAGCTTCACATTCTCTTCCCTTGTGTGATCCCACTCTTGCTCTAGGGAGGTGGAATCCTCCAACTACTTTGTCAAAGGCAACTAGGAAACATCAAGTGAAGACTCTTGCATGATTGAGAGTATAGACAATGTGCTTGCTAAGGCTATAGGGGCAAGATGTGGCATAGTATCTAGAGGGAGTGAAAATGTAGTGCACTAAGTAGTGACTGGAAGAACATCCTAAAGACAAATACTTCCTAGTATAAACTATGGCATCTAGGATCATGCCTGAGTTATGAGTGGAACTCGCTACTATGTTATGGCCTATATTTTTAGATTATATTGTTGCATAACATCTTCATCCATCTTCCATTTGATGTCTTCTTCCTCCCCATTCTTTTTATCCTCCTCTTCTTGCTTCTTCTTTTCTTCTTATTCTCTTTTCTTTTCCTCTTCCTCTTTCTTACTCTTCTCTTCCTCTTCTTTATTATTTTTCTCTTCTACTTCCTCTTTCTCTTTATTCTTTCTATCATCTTCTTTTTCTTTCTACTTTTTATATTATTCTTCTTTCTTCCTCTATTCTTCTTATTATCTTATTCTTACATAGATTGGGCCTATGCCTAGGCTTGTACTTATGCTTGAACTTGCTATTGTTGTAGGTATTCATTGTGTTCTTCCTCATTAATATTAGCTTCCTTTCCTTACCACTGTAGCTGGTCTATTACTTATTATTTTTCTTTTTTTTTCTTTTTTCTCTTTCTCCTCCTACACTTGTTGTGTTATGGTGACTACTTTTTGGTCTTTCTTGGCCATCTCTTAGGACTTTTGCATGTCTACCTCTACATCCTTGACCTTTTGTGAGGCCTCAACTTCTTCATCTTGCTACATTTCTTGTTATTACTCTACTTATTCTTTCTTTCTCTTCTTTTCTTCCTTCCTGAGCTAGCATTCAGCTACACGAGTGGCTTCCTCCCTGGTGGCCTATTATTCCTCTACTATTGGTTGATCTTGTGAAATTTTATCAACCTAATATACCTATAGTGATGGTAGGGAATCCTATGATTATACCATTAAACTTGGAACATGTTTCTTCTTTATGCGAATTATGACCAATCTATATCATGGTGGTGGTGTAGAAGATTCAAGAGTAGGTTGTGCTTTTTGCATAGTAGCTGGTTGACCAAATGTGCATTCTTCCAAGGTAGGAGAGACTCTTGCCTCCTACCATGTTTTGGGCCTATGTATGATTTATTCTAGTGGACTTTCTAATAAAGGTGAAAAGATGACATCAAGTGTAAATGTTGGGGTAGTTGAAGGTTAGAAGAAGTCCATTCTACATTAAAATTACTTCACCTCTTCTCAGAATGTGTCGATAGTTATAGAAGGTGGGAAAATTGGGAGCTATACCCATAGATTAGGTGGAACCTAATTCTAGATTTAAACTATGCATAATGACTTCTAGAAAAATAACTCTTTCTCCTTCTCTTTCTCATAGTAGTCTCTAGCCATGTCTACCAACATGACCTAGTAAACTTCTTGCACATCAGTACCCATCTCCATGAGGTCATAAGAGCTGAATATCTATGACACCCTTAGATCATCCTTATAGGTCATTATGTTATGTGTTGTTCACTTTGGGGGAGGGGAAACTGAATGTGGATTAACTTTATACTTCCCCTTCTACTGCTACAAGCTTGATACTAACTCTGGTTATTATGTAGTAGGAATGTCTACACCTGATGGTATAGATTTTAAAGGGGTTACTAACCTAGCTACATGATATTTTTATTAGGCCACTTTAACCTATGATATATCCATCATGATGAATAAGGGAAGTGGTTTGAATGGTGAGCAAATTAACTCATGAATTGTGATAAAGCCTCCCTTAGGTAACAAAGTGACTATAGCATGTTGACCCAAGTACTGTAGGACATTAGGTGACACTTTAGGGTGTGGAAATGAGGTCCAAGAAATCCTCCAACTAAGCTTTGAACTTCCCCTCATGTGTGAGAGATCCACATTATTACATTCATCTTATGTTGTGGAACTATTGCACCATCCAATAATCCATATCTAGGTGTACTCATCCCTTTAGTGATTTCCATTGCATGAAGCAAAGTAGAAAGATCAAAAATTGATACTAGAATTACTACTTAGGATTGGTGTATCACTTGTCAATGTTTTTGATCAAATCTTGGATAATGTACTTAGGCTAATTCAATTATTCATTCTAATGGATCATCTTATGAGTGATGTCTACAATTCCCTTAGGTATTTTCTTGGCAGACTTGGTCATTTGTCAAATCTTCTGGTGACACACTAGACAAGAATGTGCATTTGTTTATCAAGGATTTAATCAATAATAATCCATTAGTTTTTTTGCATATATAGGTCCTAAACTTCTTATAAAATGGGAGGCATTTTGGTCTTATAGGGCAATAGGGAATCTCTGTGTAGGTATGCCCAAGGCTTGGGTCATGGCTTGTGTATTGATTACCATAGTCTTATCTAGGCCCAAACTAATTTTTCCCTCATTGTATTTCCCAAGATTTACTTGAACTATCTCTCCCAAGTCATCAAATCTCAACATCTGTAATAGGTGCTCAATGTCTATTTTCTAAAATCAATGAGGAATTTTTAAAGTGAGTGGTTACATGATGTCAATGGGATCAGGTTAGAAGAGTTTCTATTTAGCTTTTTAAAGGTACTAAAATGGATCTTGATCATTTTACTTGGTTTGCATAAGTTCTATGTTAACACCCATGGCTTCCTTTTATGTGTTAGAGAAGAGTCAGATTAGCTGCATGGTATCCATGGCTATGTGAGACAAAATTTAAATTCTCTATATGCTCTATGCAATGAAAATGGTTTAACTCTTGATAGCTATAGCTCATGAAAATATGCTAAGGATGAAATTTGAACTTTGTGTTTAGACCTAGCTTTTATAGATTTGGTGCCTCTTGGCTTCCACATCTAGGCCATGCTTAGCTATCTAGTCATCTTGAATGCAATGGTGGATGTAGCAAATTTGAATCTAGTCTAGCCATCAAAGTAGTTAGTCATTGGTGCATGTGTGGAGTTATGCCATTATGTTTTTTGGTGTCTATATGAGGGGGTAAGAGCAACTGATATTGACTGGCCACTAATTTATTGGAGATCACATCAATTGACCCTTGGCTCTTGCATTTACTTTTGATGGATGATTATTATCTAATGGATATATTACCGATGGGACATTTTAACATCTTTCCCAAACTTAATATTTTTAATTCACTCCTCTTTTACTTTTTTATTAGCACATGTGGATCCTCCAACACATGCCTAGTGTACATGATGCTTGGTCTTTTTATTTCACAAATGTTGTTTCTAAGATCATCTGCAAACAAACAAACAAAAAATAAACACACATAAAACATGAAAAATAGGGAAATCCTAATTTATATGGTGTTACTCAACACCCACTATGCTTGTAGAATGATATCAATAGACTATTGATAATAGGGATTAAGCCTACAACCATTTACCTACCCTAGTAAGATGGTTCCTTGAAGATCCCTTAAGACTAGGGTTCTTTAATATGTTAGGTCATGTATAATGTAGGTCCCTTTCTATCTTATTTATATTTTACTTAGGAATGCTTTGAACCAACTGTCATATAATAAAACTAGCTGATATTTGTGAAATTCTTTTTGGTGCAAGTTCTTATCATGCCATGCTTTCTAACTTTACTTATATACTTCTTGTGTCTATGTTACTCTATGTCTGAACTCATCCATCTAATTTAGTTCAAATATTTAGTTAGTAAAAGACTCATGATCTCTGAGTCACATGACCATAGCAATACATAGGCTGAGTACTAAATATTCCATCGACATGATTGCTTCCAAACCATACACCAACTAGAATGGTGTAAATTGTGTAGCTCTTTTGTAATGTGTGGGATATGCCCATAACATAATAGGAATGTGATCTTCCCAATCATCCCACTTGAAATAATATATTTTAATATGCATTTTCACTAGCACCTTATTGAAGGCTTCATCTTGGCCATTAACCTGTAGATGATAGGTAGTGATTTTATGATGGGAGATCATAAACTACTCAGTCAAGACCTTAATGGTGTTATTTAGAAAGTGTGTTCCTCTATCATTAACTAAATTTATAGGTTATCCAAACTTGGTAATGATATTTTCATATAAGAACTTCACTACATCCTTCACACTGCATCTAAGTGTGGTAATAGATTTAATCCCCTTAATATAATAGTTTATCATAGTAATGATATACCCCTCTTTGCTACACTTTCTTAGTGGATTGATTGGTCTGATAAAATCAATCCCCTAATATTTAAAAGGATGATCTAATAATAGAGGATATAATGATATCTCATCTTTTTGGAGTGGTCTACCCATGCATTGGTAGACATCATAGTGTTATGCAACTCTGTGTGCATCTTGAAACAAATTTGGCCACCATAGTCTACTCTATAGAATATTTTTAGTTGTAGTCTCTCCTACGAAATGTCCTCTTGTGATTCCTTGATGAGCTTCCTTCAAGAGTTAAGTTCATTCATGTTTGAGGACAACCTTGCATAAGACTTCATATTTTACCAAGGGATATAGAAGTCCATTAACGATGTTATATGGTAGTGCTCTAGTTATAAACTACTTTTTATCCCATTCCTAAAAGTGCATAGGAAAGATTACTTGCTCGAGGAAGTTGGAAATGGATTCAAAGTTTTTAGGAATCATAGAGACATGAAAAAGATGGTCATTAGGAGAGTCTTCTTATAATTCTTATAGATCTTCCCCATTTGGAATATGACTGAGGTGGTCTAGTCCTACATTAGCCCTTCCTAGCTTGACATTTATGTGTAATTGAAACTCTTAGAAGAACATCAACCATTGAGAGATTCATCCTCCTAAAATCAGTTTATTAATCAATTGGTTAAGTTAATATTTCAAAAAGGTGTTACAAGTAGATAATACTAGAATTTATGAAGTTGCAAACATGATGGACAATGCTTATTGCTCAGTGGTTGTATAGTTTTTTCTTTGCATTGGATAGTTTTTGGATATCAAAGTTGATAGGAATGGTCAAGTGCACCATCTTTGGGATGTGCAAGTATAGCACCAATTGTGACTCCTAAAGCATCTACATGTACATGGAAAGGCTTATTCCAATCTAGAAAAACCAATATGGGTGTAGTAACTAGTCTTTGTTTTATCTCAATAAAAGCTACTTGACATTCTGAGGTCTAGATAAATTTTGCATTTTTTCAACAATAAAGTTTTCAATAGAGATGAAATATCTATGTATCTTGTATGTTCAAGAAAAGAGTGCACTTTAGTGGAAATAATAGGTGGAGGCATACTTAATAGTATTGTGATTTTTGGTAGTAGCCTGTATGTTCAAGATAAGAGTGCACTTTAATATAACTAATAGGTGGAGGCATACTTAATATTATTGCGATTTTTGTCTGATCTACCAAAATACCTTTGTTGCATACTACATGTCTAAGAAAAAACTCCAAATGGTGTAAAAAATAAGCATTTATTTAGATTCAAGGTGATGCATAAGGATTGACATCATTCCAACATTAAATGCATCTTGGATATAATGATCTTTGAGTAGGGAGAAGACTACACAATCATCAAGGTAAAATTCCAAGAAGTCATGAATAAAATCCTTGAATGTTGTAACCACTACATGAGAGAATACCATAGGTGTGTTATTTATGCCAAAAAGGCATGGACCTTGTATGCAAAAGAACCCTAATTAGTTGTAAAAGTTATTTTGGATCTATCCTCTCTTATAATCAAAATTTTGATGTTATTTAGTGAACCCATCCATGAAATAATATACTTCATGTCATGTGATAGATTCTAAAACTTCATCTATGAATGTTATTGGAAATGGATCATTTATGTAGGCATCATTCAGAATGTGATAGTCCCCCACATACTCAGATTTATCCTATTTTCTTGGATTGAACTACCATGGGGGATTTACCCAATCAAATTTTTATACTAGTTAGATTATTCCTACATTTTTTATTCTATCTAACTCAACTTTACTTTTAGCTTCATGTTTGGATTGAGATTATATTACCACTTCTTGACTGGCCTTGTGCACTCCTTTAGTTCAATATGCATCTTGCCAAGAAATGATTTGACTCCTCAAAAAATTTATAATTTGGTAGGAAATACATCTCGGTAATCCCTTAAGATTTGTATAGCTTCTAAAATTTCATTTTCCATCCAATAATCATTTATTCTTGTCAGTTTTAGAACCTCCCTAGTTTCTATGTTAACAACATGCTTCTTGATAGGCTATTGATAAATATTGAATTTTTTCATCACCCAAAGATTCCTGTATACTCCTTTTGCCTTCTTGTTCAATAATTTAGATGATGCACAAATTATCTTCCTCATTCAATGTTATACTAGTGTCCTTGAGTGCTTCTATAGGTCCTCTCAAGCTCAAATAAATAATTCAAGTCTAGGTCACCATTAGAATCAAAATCTTCACTATCCTATGCCTCATCTTGTATGTGGTGACATGGATGTGTTAGATATTATTAATATTTTTTTAGTAAATTTATATCATTATAAATACCTCATTAATATTAGAAGTGATATTTTTTCTATGCAATAGATTTGTTGTTATGGTGCTCAAGTCTTCTATACACCCATGACATAAAAAATACTTGAGTTTCTACAATGCATTGTGGACCAAAAAATTTTGATCTTCAAACACAAAGGTCTATATAAAATCACTTTGAATTTTTTTCCCAATGCTTGGTCTCCCTTCTACATTCTTGGTGCATGTACCATGCTACTGGTAGTGGAGTAAGTGTATAATGGAAGATGTGAACCCAGTATGTTGGTGTGATGCATTCTTCATTCCACACTTCAGCACACTTATGTACATGAATTTTGGGGCACTCACCTTCTTGAAATAATGACCAACTAGTGTAGATGAACTATGGTAGCTAGAACCTACTGATCATGAGCTTGCAAGTGGTCATCCCATGTAAGTTGGTCATTACAATGAGTTTCCCACCATGTCACAACAACTCCCTTTAGAGCATACTTTGAAGTGTTGACTTGATGATTGATGGTCAAAACATGGGTGTTGCAATTGTAGGATGAAATCCTTGATGTCTTCTATTGCACATTACACATGGAATTATCGTTCATGTGCAAAGACCATTCACATCGATCAAAGTTCACAATCACCTCAAGCCCAATTAAGGAGGTGGGTATCTGAGTCACCACTGATAGATGAAGCGTCTTCACATGGTAAAGTTCTTTCCTTTGTTAGTTCTATATTGTCCTTCATGAGATTGTCAATTTGATATATGAAATCAACTTCTAACTAAGTCAAATATTTTATAGACATAGAGGCACATTATTTAATGACAAATTAATCTACCATTGATTATGTGGCTAACTAGTTTGAGCCTCCACTATTATAATGTCTTAAATTATTGAGTGAGTAGTGATTGTAAGTATGGTTTTAGCATGATGGTATAAGAAAGTTGCATTTAGGTATGTGTATTGCTTTTGTATTCTCCTCAGTATTAATCTTCATCCAACTAGTTTCTTATGGAACATAAGGGGAGTATGGTTTAGCTAGAATTATGTAAGGTTTATGCACTCTATTGAGAGGAATGAAAAAAAATTTATCACCTTGATGTGCCTTGAGCTAGTTGTGAATTGTATTTGATAGTCATTTATCCTTCATATGTCCATTTTTTTATTATTAGCATAGGGTAGTGCATTGTTGTAGTCTTCATGTCTATGAACTTGAAGTCACCTTGTAGATATAAGTATGTAAATTTGATTTTTGACATCCTCTAATCTGATAATAGGCTCAACTTTCCCATAATTAGCTAAACTTAGAGTCACTAGGCTGTAGTTATGAGTTGGTCATCCAATATCTTCCCATGTAGATTTAGGAATCATATTAACTATGCTACCAAAATCAAAGATAACATTTAGTATCTCATAACAAACAAACTTAATATCAATAAATGCATCAACATCCTATGATTTCTTTGTTTTGACATACCTAGACTAGTTTTTCTATCTTTTGTTGACCACATTACAAACATTCCAAAATAATATGCCAGTAGATTCATGATGTTCTACAATATGTCTTCATTATGCAAAATAATAAAAAGTTTCAAGAGATTAATGAGTGTAGTGACAACTCCATGTTGTCCTATAATGCACACTATTTGGCCATACATTTATGCATTGATTGCTCAAACATCACCATCATTAGTTTACTGATGTTGAATGTTCTTCCAATAATTGCATAGCTTCATGCATAAGATTTTTTTCCATAAATGGATTTGGATATTTATCCTATTTAACTTTTTTGATGCCCTAATCTTGAGGCATCTCAAGTGGAGGCAACCCTTTTTTTCATGTTGTTGTTGTGTCATAGCATTCAAAAAATAATTTTATTTAGGCTCTACACTTACCATATTTACATTTTAAATAACTTTGTCTTTTATCTACTTCTCTAAAATAAGACAATATTCTATGTCATGTTGATCAAAGACTCTAAAATATACATAATATAACTATCATTGTGGGTTTATAAGATAATTTACATTGGACATGATTATATTCCCCACATAAATAACACATTGGAAAGAGGCCTTTGATAGTTATTTCCTCTACCACCCTTGGTATCCCTCCTCTGTAACCACCTTGAACTCCTCCTCTATTGGATTAATATCCCCCTTAGTTATCTTCCTTATTTTTGTGCAGAGTTTTTAATGTTTGTACTATTGATTTTTTATCTCCCATGATGAATTGCTATTACATAGATGGAGGGGTTTCAATTTGTTTACTATATTCTACATTATGGGTGAGCTCCAAGGTGTTACATACTAGTACTGAGGGGACAAAGGTGTCCAAATCAGTGAAGGAGTCTATCTAGCTAGACCATGAGGTTGATATTGTGGTGAATTTGGAATCCATTGTGGACCTATTTGAGTCACATAACTCTTATTAGAGTTTGAGCATGGGCTTGCATGCTTTACTAAGGATATTTATTGCACTACAATGGTAAATACATTTTTGGATATACCCTTTTTAAGCTCCTATAAATGTTTATAGTT
>JARHVA010009416.1:262500-315000 GCA_037957365.1 Torreya grandis | reverse complement strand
ATGGACATCCTCTAGAGTGATAACCACCTCTATCACATCCCCATCTACCTTCCATTTGAAGGTGTTGGTCAATCATTCCAAACAACCAAAGAACATGACCAACACATCTGTACTTAGGAGGATCCTTCACATATCTACTCTACCTCCTAGACCTATGGCTATCAATCTAGCTTTATCTCTATCTGTCAACCTCTCTAACAAATTTGACAACTAAAACATGTCTAGAAACCTCTAGAACCATGGTTGTCTCTATAATCAAGAAACAACAAAGGATGTATTAGTTCCTCTATTTCATTTATACTCATAATACATTCTTTATACATTCTATCTTTAATAAAAAACAATCACACTCTATTTATTTTGATCATATTTTGGTCCTTCTTGCCCTTCTTTGGTCATTTTGAGCCATTATAGCCATCTTTCAACTTTCTACATGCTTTTGGTGTTTATTTTGTCTCCCTAATCAACTTAGTTTGACCAAAATTTCCATATTTTTATCTTATTTTATCCTAAATTTCTTAATTTTCCTCTTATCTTCTTTTCCCCAATGTTCAAGTTTCATTTTGGTCCTTACAAATTACCTGAACCCCTTTTCACTTAGTTTCAGCTACCAGAATACACTAGGTCAATGTGCACCTACTAGATCGACTATATGGATATTCGCCTTGATTCAACCTACTAGGTCTACCTAGTAGGTTCAATGTGTTGACCTAGTGTATTTTGCTCAGAAAATGTCCTTTTTCTTGTTTTTTCCCTATTTCCTTCCAATTTATTTCCCATCTTCCTACCTACTTCCCTTAGAACCTAATGTTGTTCATTTTTTATATGTATAAATTCTTAAAATAAAAATTTACTAAAAATTCACTTAAATCAACACAAATTTTAATAATTATTTTGAAAATTCTTGGTTGCATACCTATAGTTAACCTTATCTTCCTTTTAGGGTTCTCTCTTGCCAAGCATGTCCTTCCCTTGCCATCCTAGCTTCTTTTCTATCTAGAGCTCTTTTTCCTTTCTAATAAATCAAAATAACAAAATGATTTCTCTTTTTCCCATTTATAACCACTTTTTCAAAATTTTAAAATTCTCAATTATTTTTATTCAAATTCCTAATTTTACTCATATCTTTGCTTCTACTCATCCATTTTACAAACCATAAAATGCATTGGATTCATGGTGACTGTTGACACTTAGATTTTCACCCTTGAAGAGATGCTCATTTAGTCCTCATCCAAGTGGAAAAATGGAATCATTTCCCTTATTTTGGGTGATAATTTCATTAAGATGAATCTCTAGATTAAAGGGTTAGCTCCCCTTGATGAACCTTTAAAACTCTCTCTAATCTATCAATTATATATGAAAATGGTAAGGAAAATAACTAAGAAAAAAAATGGTGATGCACCAATGAATAATGTTCTCCTAATTTGACTAAAAATACACTACATAAAGACCAACAAATATTATTTCACATAAAAACCCACAACTCTTTATGCATTGTCACATTAGTGTTTCACATGTTAGATTCAAGAAGGCACTCGACATCCAAGAGAGCAATAGGAAATTCCAAGAAGGAATATAGTCTTAAACCACTTCTAAAATGTCTATAAACTTAAGAAAGAATACTAACAAGGACATGTAATAATACTCTTTTTGTATACTTGGTAGGTAATCAAGGATAACAAGTTTGGAAATATAAAATCTCACTAAAAAAGAATAACGAGTTGAATCGATACACAATAGTACAACATGTGAGTGGCCCAAAACTTGTATCATTTCTTTAAGACTTCTACAAGGTGTAAATTTGACCAAAGTTTCACCATAACTAGTGGAGGCTATCAAATGAACCAAAAGGATGCATATATATAGCCTTGAGAGGTATAACAATCAATATAAGATCAAGGGTCACTTAGACATGTGTCATTTTTAAAGGATTAGTTACATTTACATGGGGAGAGAAGTGGGTGAGATATTCCATTTCATCAAATGGATCCATTACAATGAGTTACAAATAAACCAAAGCCTTAGTTACAATTGAATCAACCACAGTTGAATAAGTTACAATTGAAACAAAATGCATTAGTTATAATTGCCTATTGCTACCTCTTATCTTCAACTTTAGGTTACCATTGAGTCTTTCCTTTTAAAGTCCAATGGCTAGTTTCTATAGTCTATAATTGATGTTCTGTGGGCCGTCACCTTTCAAGTATTTATTTAGACATTTACTTACTCAGACTTATTGCAAGTGACTTTTCCCAAAAGAATTTATTTGGGTCTTTTATTTCTTTTGATCTTTTCTTTTGGATTTTCACTGGTCCTTTATTGCCTTAAACAATTTTTATGGGCAAAAAATCAAAAGGAAATCATGTTTTCTCTGTATCAAACAAATTTTTTGAAAGAATTAGACTTTGGCACCTTTCCAAATTTTTGGAAAGAATTCCTTATACAATTGATTCAAAATAATTCATTCAAACTTTTTGTTTAGCCCTTTTTGGTTCTTTGAAATGACCCTTTGGGAAAGTGAAAAAGACCTTTTTTGAAAGGAAACATACCCTTCAAAAAATTTGTCACCTACCCTTCAAAAAAGTTAAAGTGTCATTTAAAAAATTTATAAGTGACCATTTAGAAGATTGAAGATGCCCTTTTGTTTGAGTTTCCCTTTGGAAAAATTGTTATGGACCTTTGGCAAAGTTTTTTTAGACAAAATGTTTGAAATAATTCTTTCCTTTAGATTTTTTGAAAAGATCCCTTTAGAAAGGCAAGTGTCCTTCAGAAGAAATACAAGTGTCCTCTTTCCAAATAAAATACCCTTTAGGAAAGTTACAAATGTACCCTTTAGAAAGATTGCAATGTATCCTTCATAAAAATGAAAGTACCCTTTAGAACATTTGTAAATTACCCTTTGGGAAAGTGAAGTGGACCATTTTGTGAGAGAAATATACTTTTCAATAAAGTTGAACCTACCCTTCAAAAATTTGCCTCTAGAAATTTTTTTGAAAGAATTTTGTCGAATGAAAAGCCTGAAAGAAATATACTTAAGGAAAAACTTTAGACAAAAAGTCTGAAAGAATTTAGCAAAGGCTTAGAACAAAAAATTGAAAGAATTAGGAAAAGGCTTAAAGAATACCAAAATAAACTTTCTAAAAGGAATAGACTTATACATTTGTTGGAGATTTGAAAAAGAACGCTTCTTCTAAAGAAAAACTAAGTACTGGACTTGGCCAAAGATATAGACTTAGATAATTTTTTGTAAATAGTGGTGCCTATTTTTGGCCTAAAGGACAAAAATTTAGTCAATAAAATGGTGACTTGCAGGGGTAGTATGCTTTCTATACTAACTAGACTAGTAGCCTTATCTAGCTTAGGGTCAATGGAGTCAATGGATTCTTGAAGATGACTAATAAGGATTATGACACAATAAAACATAATGAAACACACCACACAACAACAATAAGACCAAGTAAAGACAACATAAAACAAGACTAGGATAAACTCACACATGTGCATTAGTACTTAGGGAAAACAAGGAAAATATGAAATTATGTACAAAAGAAATAGAACTTTAGTAACAATGCTTTAGATATATCCCATTAACTGGGATATGTAGCTCCTCTCAATCCAACCTTGAGATTTGGAAAGCATTATGTTGTTTTCACTGTGTGATCACATATAGGCCACTCCACATAGCATTAAACTTTATGTGTCTCCTAGGCTTGGATCTCTATTCATCCCATTTTAGGATAATGTCTCCTCTAAATATCCTTGACATGGACTTCTTGTCAAAATAAATCTTTATTTGCTCTTGGTGAGTTGTCATGGTTTATATAGCTTGATCTCTTGTCTCCTCAAGCTCCATCAACTCACATAATGTAACTCCCATGATCTCATTCTCCATCAATTGTAGCTAATATATGAGGTCTAAATCTGGTAACTCAAGTGAGATAGGAAGCCTAGCCTCCCTTCCATACACAAGTGTGTACGATGATTTCCTAATTGCTCTCTTTGGGGTGATCTTATTAGCCCAAAGGGTTGTCTTCAACTTGGTGTGCCAAGTACTTTAATTCTCCTTCATAGTTCTCTTTATGATGAAATTATTTTTTTTGGACTCATCTAGTCCATTTACCTAGGGATAGTAGTTGGAGGACGTGCTAAGATAGATGACATGTTTCAAATCCCATTCAAATTTCTTTATTCCTAATAAGGCTAGTACATTATATGAAATGATTTTTGAAGGAGATCAAAATATGGTTATTATACCTTCATATAAGTCTATTATTGGGTTTTCATTTGTCTCTTTAAGATCTATAGCCTCCGCCCATCTTGTAAAGTAATTAGTGGTAGTCAACACCCACTTATGGCTAACACTAGAAGGAGGATTGATCAGACCTATGAAATCCAAACCCCATTTCATAAAGGGTTGCTCAACTTGGATTGGATGAAGAAGCAAGGAAACTATATTTTTTTCCCTAAAAAAGAGCACACTTTTGGCATTTCCTTACCCAAGAATGGGTGTCTTTGAACAATATATGTGATAAGTATCCAACTCTCATAGCCTTAGTAGTTGTAGTTCTTGGAGTAAAATGGCCACCAACTAGCCCATCATGAAACTCATAAAATACTTTGTCAATTTTATCTAAATAAATGCACCTCAAAAGTACACTTGAAAATCTCTTTCTAAAGATCACTCCATCTACAAGTACATAAGGATGGATTATAGCCTAAAGTACCTTCTTCTATCTCTATCAAGACCTTATGGACACTCACCAATTTGAAAGAAATGAATCATGTCTTGTGTCTAGCTCCTTGTGGTTGAAGGTATAACTATTTTAGGATCATCATGAAGTCCCAAAAAAACCTCCCTTTACTCTTTCAAATATGAATCAAGATGCTCACATACTCCTTTCCCTTTCACTAACTTAGTTGTTTTGAACTCCACATCGTATTCCATAACTTTGGTGATCCAACCTGCCTTTTTCTCATTCAAATCTCTACTAAATATAAATTATTTTAAACTAATATTAGGCACACAAATGTGAATATTTTTGCTAGACAACACATGCCTAAACTTCTTCAAACTCCTTATGATTGAAAGTAGTTATTTCTCAACATATGTGTATCTTGTCTCATAGCCTTCCAAACCTTGACTAAAAAAGGCAATAGGTTGTTCTAAATTTTCATCATTAGTTTGAGTAAGCATGGTAGATATTACCTATTCATTAATAAAATTATATAGGTTGAATTCCCTAGAGAATTTAGGACTTGCAAGAGTAGGGACCTGGGCAATGGCTTGTTTGATCTCTTCAAAACTTTCTTTTCTCCTTCCTATCCAAGTGAATATCTCATCCTTCCTTAGAATAGATGTCAAGGGATTGACCACGTCATAAAAATCAGGAATGAACCTCCTAATGAAATTTATCTTACCAAATAATCTTTGTATACACTTCTTATGTTTAGGTAAAGACAATGCCTAGATGGTACTTACCCTTTCTAGATCAATGGATAGACCTTTCTTAGAAACAATATGGTTTAAGATTTTTCCTTCATAAACAAAAAACACACACTTATTTGGTTTTATAGAGATCCCAAACTCTCTACACATCTCAAAAATCTATCTCAAGTGTTTCAAATGATCATTTGCATCCTTAGAGAAAACTATCACATCATTAAGATAAACCAATACAATGTCATTGATTAGTCTTTAGAAAGCCATATCTATTGCACATTGTAAATTAGCTCCATCATTTGAAAATAAAATTTTCATATTACTATAGGAATATGTTCCCCATTTGGTGGTGAATTCCATCTTGTATTGGTCACTTTCTTTCACTAAAATTTAATTGTACCCAAATAACCATCTAATAGAGAAAACTTGTCACTACCTGCCACCACTTGTAGAATTTGTTCCAAAGAAGGGAATGGGTAATGATCATTAAAATACAGTCTATTAAAGTCCCTAAATTCTACACATAACTTTATATCTCCATTTCTATTCTTAATAGGGACTAAATTGGCCAAGGAAGAATGCTTGATAGGAAAAATGATTCTAGATTCAATCATCTTAGTGAGCCCTTTCTTTATGATTGATTCAATCTTGGGATTGATTTGAATTTGTATTTTATTGATGGGTTTTGAATTTTTATCTATATATATGGTGTTTTGAGCCAGTATTGGGTCAAAACCCTTCAAAACACTATACTCCCATGCAAAAATATCACTAAACTCCTTGTATAATTCAATGAAAACATGTTTTTCTTAACTAGTGCATACCTTTCCAAATGAAAGTAGCTTATATTTAAATATTTATATCCTTTAATAGTTATCTTTCCTCTTTTACATGCTTAACTTCTCCTTCTTGAGCTGGTCATCTTCATTGAATATGCTTTCAAGTGTCACTAGGCCTTTGGGGAGCTTGTTAGACTTCAGTTGGACAATCTAACCTCCATATTATTATTGTAGTTTAAATTGATTATTAGAAGAAAAATTTGCCTCTTATTGTATAAAAAATGTTATTTTATGGTCACTATCAAATACCTACCAATTGGTGACATTATCTGGTATGGATGGTCTCACAATCACCTTTAGATGGGGCTCATTTTTTACTTCATTTATGCCCTTTGGAACATCAAATTGAGCACCAATAGATGCCAAACTATCAACATTCTTATTTTCTTCCCTTGTAATATATCTTATGTTAAAATCCATGAAATTTTCTACAAGGTACCAAACTCTATGCTTACAGGATTTGAGTAAGGAGTTCTTGGTCAAATTTTGCCCTGTAACTTGATTCACAACAAGATCTCTATCACCAAACACTTGTAATTCCTTAACACCTCTTTTTCTTTCCAATTCAAGACCATGAATGAGGGCCTAATACTATAACACATTATATTTACATGAGAATTGAAATCTAAAGGCTGAAAAATACCTTTTCTTTGAAGGTGAAACCAACATAGCTTTACCACCTTCCCCCATCTTACTTCTAGACCCATCAAAGAAAAGCTAACAAAATCAATTCACATCATGACTTGGATTCATAAAATTAGGAATGAAGGATCCCTTATCATGCATATAATAAACTCCTAGACCATATTCTTCAATAAGCTTATAAGGATCATGCTCATATTTGTCATTTCTCCACTCATCTAGGAACAAATCAGAAACTACTTCAAGGGAAGATGATGAAGATTGGTCAATATGAAGCTCCTCTTCATCAATAGTAACATAGTTAAAATTTTATACCTTAGGTTTATATGGTTCCAAGTTATCTCTATGAATATTTTTTGACTCAATTTTCACCTTAGTGCTATATTTTATCCTAAACAACATGTATGACTAATTGGCTACCAAATATCCACCTATCTTGGATGTAAAGTCCATTGACAAGCAAAGAGAAAAATAGGGAGGTAAATATTATACTACCACATCATGGGGAATTTTAAAATTAGGACAAGCATGAAGGGTCAACTTTGAACCTTTCATTACCCCAAAAGTCTTGGCTGGTGATGCATCCAATTGCAAAACTCCTTTAGTCATTAGTTCATACTTGAGGCCTAACTTATCTACTATACATTTTGGCGTAACTAATGTGCTTGATCTACTATAAATGATGAAATTATGAACCAAGAAATCACAAATAATTAGAGATAGGTAACAAAGAGGAGTCTTCTAATCTTTTTTCACTTGACCATCCATAGATTGAGTTCCATTTACTAGAATGATAGTCATTTCTAGATGGGCCAACTTGTTTACCCAATCCATGCCATTAATTTTGTAGTATATCTTTTTTCATTTGTATTTCTAGGGAATACTAAAATGATATTTTCATCATTTGGTCTACCATATTTATGGAAAGATTACTCATCTTGGGGTTCTCTTTATGAACATTTATACTTTATGATGTAACTTGTGGAGGTAGAGTTGTAGTAGCTATCCTAAAATTTGGAATCCTCTAGTTTTCTTATAGTTTAGGAGCTATGTTAGGATTAATTACCATAATATATGATTTAGGAGTCACAACAGGTCCTTGATTATCTCCTTGAGCTTCATCAACAACCCTCCTTTTGGACCTAGTATTGTAGGCAACACTAGTATTCTGATTGTTTGTATTTCCGAAAAAATAATGGCATAAAACTCAACTTCTAAATGATTTATGAGGTTAGAATAATTATAATGTTTTAAATTTTCCACCCCACCTTGCATGGATCCTTTAAAATTTTAATCTTGGAAAGATTGACTACCTTGCATTACCATACCTTGATTGTGCATTTTATTTACATATGCAACTTATTCTTAACCATGTTTAAAATATGGATAGTTGCATTGTTATTAGACCAAATTATTCTAAGTGGGGATAAGGGATTTTGAGGATGAAGTATCACTAATATTATATCTTTGATAAGTCTTGACATGGGTAATTTGTCCTTGTCCTTGATTATTGCCTTGAAGAGGAGGTTTGTTTGTTTGTCTAAACTAATTATAGGATTGATAGGGTCTATAACCTTGAACTTGTTATCTTTTAAGGGAAACTAAATCATTTTTAACACTTTGAAGTAGTAGTTTAAATTCATTCATTTCATTGGTAGGGTCAATGTAATATTTTTCTTTACCAAACAAAGGAGCTAAAGTGAGCAATGCACTTTGACTAGGAGAATGCACATCAAGGAATAGTGGCATTGGAGGTCTAGGAGCTATCTTTCCTACTTGAACAAGAAAATTATTAGAATTTATGGATATTTCATAGGTTTTAGGTAATTTTTTTCCACTCATGGATTGAATCATCATGATAATATCAATATTCAATACTTTTAAGTAGTATAAAAATGCATAGTTTGTGGTTGGCCTCATAAGAATTGGGATTCTATCCTAAGTTTTTTGGAACTTATTATTAAAATATTGCATGAATTCACGTGGTTTCCTCTTTAGTGTGGTTAATTTATTAGATAAATATATGTGATCACTCTTTTCCCCAAACCTATTAGTCAATAGAGTCCCCAACTCATCTCATGAGCCAATAGAATTTACAGGTAGGGTCCCATACTAGTCAAAAAAAAAATTATTTGAAAGATAATGCCAATAACCTAATAGATACATTCTATTGGGTAATATTATGGATATTAAAAATATTTTACATATTATTGATGTGATCAATGGAATTAATTATACCATATCCACTAAAATATGGGACACTTATGAGGGTAGATCCTAGAATTTGATCATATTGGGCAAGATGCAAGGGAGATGCCCCAGTTAAAGACACAAAAGGTTATCTTATAGACATTTTGGAATGATCACTAAAGATGTTTAGAATGTAATGTAACACAAACTTAGAATATTTAAACACAAAATATCTTTTATAAGGATGAGTGCTTACAAATATATACCTTTCAGACGAATATGAAGGTAATTCCACAAACTTGAAGGGTACACCTTTAGCAGTAGACCTAGTGGTCACCTTTGGCATGGAAAATAGGAACTGATCATCAACCAAAGACATTAATTCTCCATTTGAATCTATATGTATTTAATGTAGATGTTTCTTTCAATCTTTAACAATGTTAAGAAAAGTACCAATCTTGAATAATCTTCTAGGACTGAGAGGTCCCACCAGGCATGCCAAAAACTGTTGACACTTAGATTTGCACCCTTGAAGAGATGCTCAATTCTCCTCATCCAAGAGATAAAATGGAATCATTTTTCTTGTTGTGGGTGATAATTTCATTGAGTTGAAATTTTATATTAAAGGGCTAGCTCCCCTTGATGTACCTTTAAAGCTCTCTCTAATCTATCAATTGTATATGAAAAGGGTAAGGAAAACAACTAAGAAAATAAAGTGGTGATGCACTAATGAAAAAATTCCTCTAAATTTGACTAAAAATACACTACTTGAAGACCACAAAAGCTTCTTTCA
Organism: Torreya grandis; assembly: GCA_037957365.1. Taxonomy (NCBI): domain Eukaryota; kingdom Viridiplantae; phylum Streptophyta; class Pinopsida; order Cupressales; family Taxaceae; genus Torreya; species Torreya grandis. The sequence goes on along the minus strand of JARHVA010009416.1, from coordinate 305,096 downwards.
CACAAAACCCATAACTCTTTGTGCATTGTCACATTAGTTTTTCACATATTAGATTCAAGAAGGCACTCGACATCTAGGAGAGCAATAGGAAAATCCAAGAAGGAATACAATCTTAAAACACTTTTAAAATTTCTATACACTTAGGAAAGAATAATAACAAGGACTTGTAATAATGATCTTTAAATAAATTTGGTAGGTAATCAAGGATAACAAGTTAAGAAAGATAAACTCTCACTAAACAAGAACACCATGATTTGAACCGATACACAGTAGTATAACATGTGAGTGGAAAAAACATGTATTATTTCTTCAAGAGTTTTGAAAGTACAAATCTGACCAAATTCTCACCATAACTAGTGGAGGATATGAATTGATCCAAGAGGATGCATATATATAGCCTTGAGAGGCAAATAAATCAAAGGAAGTCCAAGGGTCACTGAGACATGTGTCATCTTGAAAGGATCAATTATATTTGCATGGGAGAGAAGTGGGTAAGCTATGTCATGCCATCAAATGGATCAGTTATAATGAGTTACAACTCAACCAAAGCCTCAATTACAATTGAATCAGCTACATTTGAATAAGTTACAACTGAAACCAAATGCCTCAGCTATAATTGCCACTTGTTACCTCTTATCTTTTCCTTTAGCTTCCTATCGAATCTTTCCTCTTAAACTCCAATATCTAGTTTTTCTAGTCTAAAATTGATGTTCTATGGGCCATCACCTTTTAGGTATTTATTCAAACTTTTATTTCTTTGGACTTATTTCAAGTGACTTTTCATAAAAGAATTTATTTGAGTCTTTTGTTTCCTTTGTTTTTTTTCTTTTGGATTTTTTCTTGGTCCTTTATGCCTTAAACAATTTCTATAGACAAAAAAATTGGAAGAAATCATGTTTCTTTATATTAGAAAAAATGTCTGAAAGAATTAGACTTTGGCACCTTTTCAAGTTTTCCAAAAGAATTCCTCAAATAATTTCTCCAAAATAATTCGTTCAAAATTTCTATTTGTTCCTTTTTAGTTCTTTTAAATGACCCTTCAAGAAAGTGAAAAAGCCCTTTTTAAAAGGAAACATACCCTTAAGAAAAATTTTCACCTACCCTTCAAAAAAGTTGAAGTACCTTTTAGAAAAGTTGTAAGTGACAATTCGTAAGATTGAAGATGCCATTTTCTTTTGAGTTGCCCTTCAAAAAAACTATTATGGACCTTCAGAAAAGTTATTTTGAACAAAATGTTTGAAATAATTATTTCCTTCATTTTTTTTTGAAAATATCCCTTTGAAAAGGTAGGTGTCCTTTGAAATAAATGCAAGTCTCCTCTTTCTAAAGAAAATGCCCTTTGGGAAAGTTAAAAATGTACCCTTTTGAAATATTATGAAGTATCCTTCAGAAATATGAAAGTAACCTTCAAAAAAATTTCAAGGTATCCTTCAAGAAAGTAAAGTGGACTATTTCTTGTGAGAAATATACCCTTTAGGAAATTTGAACATACCCTTTAGAAAGGTTACCTTGGGAAATTTTTTGAAAATAATTTCGTCGAATGAAAAGCCTGAAAGAAGTATACTTCAGGAAAAACTTCAGACAAAAAGTTTGAAAGAATTTGGCAAAGGCATAAGACAAAAACTCTAAAGAATTAGGTAAAGGCTTATGAAAGACCAAATGAACTTTTTGAAATGAATAAACATACATTTTTTGGGGATTTGAGAAAGAACACTTCTTTTGAAGAAAAACTAAGTATTGGACCTGGCCAAAGATATATACTTAGATAATTTTTTGCAAATAGGGGTGGCTAATTTTGGCCTAAAGGATCAAAATTTGGTCAAAAAAATATTGACTCATAGGGTTAGTATGCATACTATACCAACCAGACTAGTAGCCTTATGTAACTTAGGGTTAATGGAATCAATGGATTCTTAAAGATGACTAACAAGGATTATGACAAAATAAAACACAAAGGAACACACCACATAATAACAAAAAGACCAAACAAAGACAACACAAAACAAGAACATGACAAACTCAAACATGTGCATCAACAATTAGGGAACCCAAGGAAAATGGGAAACTATGTACAAAAGAGAAATAACTTTAGTAACAATGCTTTAGATATTTCCCATTAACTAGGATATGTAGCTCCTCTCCATCCAGCCTTGAGAGTTGGAAAACATTATGTTGTTTAAATTTTTATGATCACATATGGGCCACTCCATAAAGCATCAACTTTGTGTGTCTCCCAATCTTGGCTCTATATTCATCCCAGTTTAGGACAATGTCTCCTCTAAAATCTTTGGCTTGCAATTCTTGTCAAAATAATTTTTTTTTCTCTTGGTGAGTTTTCATGGTTTACATAGATTTATCTCTTGTCTCCTCAAGCTCCATCAACTCACATAATATGAGTCCCACGCTCTCATTATCCATCAATTGTAGCTAATAGGTTAGGTCTAAATCTGGTAACTCAAGTGAGATAGGAATCTTAGCCTTCCTTCCATATAAAAGTGTGTATGGTGAGTTCCCATTTTATTTTTTTGGGTGATCCATCAGCCCAAAGGGTTGTCTTCAACTTGGTCTACCAAGTCCTTTAACTCTCCTCCATAGTTCTCCCTATGATCTTGATCAAATTCTTGTTTATTTACTCATGTATTCCATTTCCCTGGGGATAGTAGTTGGAGGAAGTACTAAAATAGATGCCATGCTTCAAATCCCATTCACTTGTCCTTGTTCTTAAGAAGGCTAGTGCATTATATGAAATGATTGTTGAAGGAGCTCCAAATATGGTTACTATACCTTCATAAAAGTCTAAGACTAAGTTTTCATTTGCCTCCTTAAGAGATATAGCCTCCACCCATCTTGTAAATTAATTTGTGGCATTAAACACCCACTTATGGCTAACACTAGAAGGAAGATTAATTAGACCTATGAAATCCAAACCCCATTACATAAAGGGTTGCTCAACCTAGATTAGATGAAGAGGAAAGGTAGCTAAGTTTTATTTTCCATAAAAAATAACACACTTTTTGCATTTCCTTATCCAAGCATGGGTGTCTTTAAACAAGCTAGGCCAAAAGTATCCAACTCTCATAACCTTAGCAATTGTAGTTCTTCAAACAAAATGGCCACCAGCTGGCCCATTATGGAACTCATGTAATAATTTTTAAATATGATCTGAATCAATGCACCTCAAAATTTCACTTAAAAATTCCTTTCTAAGGATCACTCCATCAAAAAGTACATAAACAATGGATTGTAGCCGAAAATACCTTCTTCTACCTCTATTAAGACCTTATAGACACCAGTTTGAATGAAATAAATCATGTCTTGTGTATATATCCTTTTGAATGAAGGTTAAAATACTATAGGATCATCATGAAGTGACAAAACAACCTCCCTTTTCTCTTTCAAATTTCAAGCAAGATGCTCGCACAGTCCTTTCTCTTTCACTAACTTGGTTGTTTTGATCTCCGCATTGTATTCCACAATTTAGTGATCTAACTTGCCCTTTTATCATTCAAATATCTAATAAAAAAATACTTTTACACTAGGACGAGGCTTTTAAATTTGAATCTTATTTCTAGATAACATATGCTGAAACTACTTCAAACTCCTTATGACTGAAAGCACTTGTTTCTCAACATATGTGTATCTTGTCTCATAGCCTTCCAAACCTTGACTTAAAAAGGTAATAGGTTGTTCCAAATTTTCATTATTATCTTAAGTAAGCATGGTATAGATTACCTCTTCATTCCAAAAATTACATAGGTTGAAGTCCTTGGATAAGTTAGAACTTGTAAGAGTAGGGACATGGGCAATGGTTTGCTTGATCTCTTCAAAACTTTATTTTCTCCTTATTATCCACGTAAATATATCATATTTCATTAGTATATATGTCAAGGTCTTGACCATGTTATCAAAATTATAAATGAACCTCCAAATTAAATCTATCTTACCAAAGAAGCTTTGTAGACCTAATTATGTTTAGTTAAAGACAATGCCAAGATGTCACCCTTTCTGAATCAATGGACAAACCTTTGTTGGAAACAATGTGGCCTAAGAGTTTACCTTAATGAACAAAAAACACACACTTATTTGGTTGTAAAGAGATCATAAACTCTGTACACCTCTCAAAAATATATCTCAAGTGTTTAAAATGATCATTTACATCCTTGGAGAAAACTGTCACATCATCAAGATAAACTAATATAATGTCATTGATTAGTCCTTAGAAAGCCATATCCATTACACATTGGAAAGTATCTCCATAATTTTACAATATAAATGTCATATTACTATAGAAATATTTTCCCCATTTTTTGGTGAAGGCCGTCTTGTATCTGTCAATTTCTTTCACCAAAATTTGATTATACCTAAAATAACCATCTAATAGAGAAAACCTCTCACTACTTGCCACCACTTGTAGAATTCGCTCCATAGAATGGAATGGGTAGTGATCCTTCAAAGACACTTTATTCAAGTCCCTAAAGTCTACACACAACTTGATCTCTCCATTTTTATTTTTAACAGGGACTAAATTGGCCAACTAGGAAGAATGCTTGGTAGGAAAAATGATTCTGGATTCAATCAACTTAGTGAGCTCTTTCTTCATGAGTGGTTCAATATTGGGATTGATTGGAATTTGTCTTTCCTTGATGGGTTTGGAATTTTTATATATTTCTATGGTGTGTTGATCTAGGCTTGGGTCAAAACACTTCAAATCACTATACTCCCATGTAAAAATATCACTAAAATCCTTGCATAATTTAATGAAATCATGTTTTTCTTGACTAAAGCATACCTTCCCAAGTGCTAGTATCTTATCTTTAAATATTTATATCCTTTCATAGTTCTCTTTCCTGGTTGACATGCTTACCTTCTCCTTCTTGAGCTGGTCATCCTCATTGAATATGCTTTATAGAATCACTAAGCCTTTGGGGAGATTGTTAGACTTCAATTCGATAATCTACCCTCCATATTATTGCTATATTTTAGACTATTTCTTGGAAGAAAACTCAGCCTCTTCTTCTATAAAAAGTGATATTTGTTGGTCACAATCAAAGACATACCAATTGGTGACATTATCTAATATGGATGGTATCATAATCACCTTTATATGGGGTTGGTTTTTATCTTCTTTTATGCCCTTTGGAAAAAAAATTGAGCACCAACAGATGCCAACCTATCAAATTGATTATTGTCTTCCTTTAGAATATATTTTATGTTAAAATACATGAAATATTATACAAGGTCCCAAACTCTATGCTTATAGGATTTGAGCAAGGAGTTCTTGGTCAAATTATGCCCTGTAACTTTATTCAAAACAAGCTCACTATCACCAAACAATTACATTCCTTGACACCTCTTTTCCTTGTCCAATCAAGACCATGAATGAGGGAATCATACTCTACCACATTATAGGTGCATGAGAATTGAAATCTAAAGGTTGAAAATAGCTTTCCTTTGAATGTGAAACCAACATATCTCCATCACTTGTCCCCATCTTACTTCTAAACCCATCAAATAAAATCTACCACAAGTCATTCACATCATGACTTCATTTCATCAAATTAGGCATGATAGATCCCTCATCATGCATATAATAAACTCCAAGACTAGATTATTCAATAAAATTGTAAGTATCATGCTCATAATTGTCAGTTCCCCACTCATCTAGGAATAAATTAGAAACTCCTTTAAGGGAAGATGATAGAAATTGGTCAATATTAATCTCTCTTCATTAATGATATCATAGTTAACATTTGATACCTTAGGTGAATATTCTTATAAGTGATCTCTATGAATATGTCCCAACTCAATTTTCACCTTAGTGCCTTATTTTGTCCTAAACACCATGCAACTACAATTGACTATCAAATAACCACCTATCTTGTATGTAAAGTCCCTTGACAAGCAAAGAGTAAAATAGGAAGCAAATATGCTACTACCACATCATGGGGAATTTAAACATTAGGAAAATCATGAAGGGTAAAACTCAAACCTTTTACTATGCCCAAAGTCTTGGCTGGTGATTTATCCAATTACAAAACTCCTTTAGTCATTGGCTCATACTTGAGGCCTAGCTTATCTACTATACATTTTAGTATAACTGATGTGCTTGATCCACTTTAAATGATTCAATTATGAACCAAGAAATAAGAAATAATTAGAGATAGGTAAATATGAGGAGTCTTCTCATTTTTATTCACTTAACCATCTATAGATTGAGATCCATTTACTAGAATGACATTGTCATTTCTAGATGGGCCACCCTGTTTGCCCAATCCATGCAATTCCTTTTGGAGTATAATTTTATAGCCTAGTAATGATATGTAATCCAAAAATGAGATGTTCATATGGAGTTATTCATCTAGTCTACCATATTGATGGAAGGATTACTCACCTTGGGGTTCTATTTATAAACATTTGATCTTTGTGATGTAGCTTGTGGAGGTAGAGTTGTAGTAGCTATCCTAAAATTTTGAATCTTCTATTTATTTTTTAGTTTATGAGATGTGTTAGGCCCACTTAATATAGGATTTGATGTATGAGTAATAATAGTTAATTTATTATCTCCTTGAGCTTCATCAACAACCTTCTTTTTTGACCTAATATTATAGGCAACACTAGTATTTTGATTATTTGTATTTCCCAAGAAATTAATTGCACAAAAATCATCCTCCAAATGATTTATGAAGGCATAATCATTATGAGTTTGTCTATATTCCACCTCACCTTTCATAGATCCTTAAAAATTTTAATCTTGAAAATATTGATTGCCTTGCATTACCATACCTTGATTGTGCATTTCATTTATATAAGCAACTTGCTCTTGACCATGTTCAAAAGACGGATAGTTAGGTTGTTATTGGAGAAAATTTTTCTAAGTGGGGAAAAGGGATTTGGATGATGAAAGATCACTAGGATTATATCTTTTATAAGGATTGACACGGGTAATTTTTCCTTGTCCTTGATTATAGCCTTGAAAAGGAGGTTTGTTTGTATGTCCAAACTGATTGTAGGATTGATATGGTCTATAACCTTGATCTTGTTGTCTTTTAAGGGAAACTAAATCCATTTTATAACTTTGAAGAAGCATTTTAACTTCATGTATTTAATTTTTATAGGTAATGGTATATTTTTCTTGACCAAGAAAAGGAGCTAAAGTGGGAAATGCACTTTCACTAGGAGAATGCAAATCAGGGAGTACTGGCATTGGAGGTCTAGGAGCTATTTTTTTAGCTTGAACAAGACAATTCTTAGCATTTATGGATATTTCATAGGTGGAAATAAATGTGTTTCAACCCATGGATTTAATCATCATGGCAATATCACTATTTAATGCTTTCAAGTAGTATAAAAATGCATAGTTTATAGTTGGCCTCACATAAATTAGGATTATATCCCAAGTTTTTTGGAACCTAGTATTAAAATCCTACATGAATTCATGTGGCACCCTATTTATTATGGTTACTTAATTAGATAAACATAGGTGATCACTCTTTTCCCTAAACCTACTAGTCAATAGAGTTCCCAACTCATCATGAGCTAATAGAATTTATAAGTAGGGTCTCAAACTAGTCCAAAACTTATCCTTTGAAAGACAAGGCCAATAACCTAATAGATACATTTTCTTAGGTAATATTATGGATATTACAAAGATTTTCCATAGTCTTGATGTGCTCAATGGTATTAATTGGACCATTTCCACTAAAAGATAAGACACTTTTGAGGGTAGATCTTGGAATCTGATCATATTGGGTAAGATGCAAGGGACATGCCCTAGTGAAAGGCACAAACGGCTGTCTTCTATCCATTTTGGAATGATCACTACATTTTTTGGGAATGGATTATAACAAAAACATGTAAATATTTAAACATAAAATATCTTTTATAAGGATGACTGCTTACAAATCTATACCTTTCAGTGGAATATGGAGGTAATTCCACAAACTCAAAGAGTACACCTTTAGAAATAGACTAAGTGGTCACCTTTGGCATGAAACATAGGAACTAATCATCAAATAAAGACTTGAATTCTCTAGTGGAGTCACTAGGTATTGAATGTAGATGTTTTTTCAATATTCAATTATGCCAAGACCAATACCAATCTTAAATAATCTTTTAGGACTGAGAGGTCCCACTGAGCATGCCAAAAACTATTGACACTTGGATTTGTACCCTTAAAGAGATGCTCAATATCTGAATCCAAGTGACAAAATGGAATCATCTCTCTTGCTATGGGTGACAATTTTGTTGAGATGAATCTCTAGATTAAAGGGCTAGATCCCCTTGATGCACCTTTAAATCTCTCTCTAATCTATAAATTATATATGGAAAGGGTAAGGAAAACAACTAAGAAATCAAAATGGTGATGCACTAATGAATAATGTCCTCCCAATTTGACTAAAAATACACTACTTAAAGACCAAAAAAAACTTTTTTCACATGAAACCCATAACTCTTTGTGCATTGTTACATGAATGTTTCACATGTTATATTCAAGAAAGAATTCAACATCCAAGAGAGAAATAGGAAATTCCAAGAAGGAATATAGTCTTAAACCACTTCTAAAATGTCTATACACTGAAGAAAGAATACTAACAAGGACATGTAATAATAATTTTTCTATACATTTGGTAGGTAATCAAGGATAACAAGTTAGGAAAGATAAACTCTCACTAAACAAGAACTACATGATTTGAACTTATACACATTAGTATATCATGCGAGTGGCAAAAAATTGTGTTATTTCCTCAAGAGTTTTATAAATACAAATCTGGCTAGAGTTTCACAATGACTAGTGGAGGTTGGGAAATGAGCCAAGAGGATGCATATATATTGCCTTGAGAGGTAGAGAAATTAGAGGAAGTCCAAGTGCCACTGAGACAAGTGTCATCTTGAAAGGACCAGTTACATTTACATGGGAGAGAAGTGAGTGAGCTATGCCATGTCATCAAATGGATTAGTTACAATGAGTTACAACTGAAACAAAGCCTTGGTTATAATTGAATAAACTATAGTTTAATAAGTTACAATTGAAACAAAATGCCTTAGTTATAATTACCACTTGTTACCTATTATCTTCACCTTCAAGTTCCAATCGAGTCTTTCCTTTTAAACTCTAACAACTAGTTTTTACAGTCTAAAATTGATCTTTTGTAGGCTGTCACCTTTTGGGTATTTATTCAAAATTTTATTTCCTTGAACTTCTTACAAGTAACTTTTCCCAAAAGAATTTATTTGGGTCTTTTATTTCCTTTTTTATTTTCTTTCAAATTTTCTCCTAGTCATTTATGCTTTAAACAATTTTTGTGGACAAAAAATCTAAAGGAAATCATGTTTGCTTTGTATCAAATAAAATGTCTAAAAGAATTGGACTTTGACACCTTTTCAAGTTTTTTGAAAGAATTCCTCAAAGAATTCCTTCAGACTTTCTATTTGGCCCTTTTTGGTTCTTTGAAATGACCCTTTAGGAAAGTGAAAAAGACCCTTTTCTAAAGGAAACATACCCTTTGAAAAATTTGTCTCCTACCCTTCAAAAAAGTTGAAGTGCCTTTTGTAAAAGTTGTAAGTGACCATTTAGAAGATTGAAGATACCTTTTTATTTTGAGTTTCCCTTTAGAAAAGTTATTTAGGACAAAATGTCCAAAATAATTTTTTCCTTCAATTTTTTTTGAAAATATCCCTTTGGAAAGGAAAGTGTCTTTCATAAGAAATGCAAGTGTCCTCTCAAATAAAATTACCTTTGATAAAGTTGAAAATATACCCTTCAAAAAGATTATAATGTATCCTTAGAAAAAATGATAGTACCCTTCAAAAAATTTGCAAAGTACCCTTTGGGAAAGTGAAGTGGACCATTTATTGTGAGAAAGATAGCCTTTGGGAATGTTGAACATACCCTTCAGAAAATTTGCCTCGAGCAATTTCTATGAAATAATTATGCTGAATGAAAAGATTGAAATAAATATACTTAAGGAAAATCTTTGGACAAAAAGTCTAAAATAATCTAGCAAAGGCTTAGAACAAAAACCTGAAAGAACTAGGCAAAGGTTTAGAAAAGACCAAAATGAATTTTTTGAAAGGAATAGACTTATACATTTTTTAGGGATTTGAAAAAGAATAATTATTTCAAATAAAAACTAAGTATTAGACCTAGCCAAAGATATAGACTTAGACAATTTTATGCAAATATGGATGCCCAATTTTGGTTTGAAGGACCAAAATTTGGTCAATAGTGACATAGAGATTATTTTCCACTATCATATGTATATCTTCCAATTTTTTTGTTTTTTGGCTATTTTTTGCACTAACTTCTATAGGTTCACCTAGTGTGATTTAAATTGGACACCTTCATTCCTTTTAATCTTCTTGTTTATCTAAAATTATAAGGTAAATTAAAGGTATGTACTTTTCAATTCTATCCTTTCATTTATCTTATTTTCTTCCTACTTCACCATAGTTAGCATCAGCGTTGTGTGTTATCATGTTTTATCTCGAAAGCACCATCCCATGTTGCACTTATGTGACACATGATGAGCTTTGACTAGGGCATATGTATACACATAATATTTTCAAACTTTAATTAATTACTGACACTTCATATCTTGTAGAAACCTATTGAGTCTCAATCTCTCTAAGTGCATGTCTTAAGGGGTGCATGAGGAAAGAGGTGGGTAGACCATCGATGCTTTATAAGATTATTTTTCCTTTTTCCACTTGATATCTACACACTAACTCCCTAAAACCATGAACCCTAAGCTTTTTATTCTCTTTCCTATCCATTCTAATCATTATCATACTTTATTCCTTCATTTCTTTCCTTGTTTACCTTTTTACCTATTTATTACACTAGGGAAACTTGGTTGACCTAGTGTATTCTAGGGTCATCTTTGCTATTTTGATTTTTTTACATCCAGATTAACCTAACACTAACTTTAGGCATTAGCTCAAGAATGTACTAGGTTGATCTAGTCAACCTAGTATGTCTAACATGCCTGAATTATTTTTAGACAAGATAATACTATATATACAAGTTCATTTACCACCATTTTCATAAGAGTTAAAAGAGAGTGAATAATTAAGCAAATAAGTGCTAACAAACATCTACTTATTAACCATTCTACTTGAGGAATAAACCTTTAGGGTTCAATACTTTATTTTAGAGCTCTAATCTTGTCTTGTGGAGAAGTATTTTATATGCTTAGGCAGGTCATGTAGCCTAGAGATGATTTATCTTGGTTATCCTTACAAGCTATAATTATCTCTTATGAAGCCCCTTGGCCAAGAGAGAGGTTGATACTCAGTAGTTTCCTCTTCAAAGGTAAGTATTCCTAGCTTTATTTCTCTTTTGTAAAAGTAGATAGATAATACATTATGTATTATTCTCTTCCATGTATTAGGATTTCATATACATTGATGTGAGTATATTTCTCTTATGCATGTTGAGTTTAGTTGTTTATTTATTTTTTTCTAACCCCCACTTTTTGCCACAAGAATTGGTGTGAATTATATTAGTTTACTTTTGTTGTTATTATAATAGTTTAATTTCTTGTTTATTACATAAGTAAACATCAAATCATAATACTAATTTAGGGTTTTTATGTGAGTCTTAGAATTTATGCCTTGTAACCCTTCCTAGCATGATGTGTTGTGACAAATGATATAAGTGATCCCATAATTGGATCTAGTGAATCCCCATAATGGTTATGCTCACACTTAACAAGTGTATATCCAATTGGAAGTGTATGTGCACTCTATATTATCTGATCCAAGATTAATTCATTATGCATCATGCAATTATGATTGCATACAAGCATTATATCTCTAAATGTTGGAAATTTTGTCCATACAAATCTTGTGGTAAATACAAGAATGAAACTTTGAATTGTTATAAAGTTAAAACTAATATTTGGATTTCTAAAAATCATGGATCTTCTATATACTTTGATGTGTCTTCATCTGATGCTTCTTTCATTACTTCTTAATTTATATCCTTTAATAGCAACACATGTTATTTATATTCATCTTTATTACTTACATATATTTTATTTCATTCTTTGGTTTTTGTTTCATTTGATATATGCTTTGATTATTTTGAATAACTTTTTTTCATCCAAGATTTTATACTTTATGATAGAAGTTGTTTTTAGTTCAATTTGACTTCATTAGATCTAATGTTAATACATTACTTTTATGTAGATAATTTTATAGCATATTATTTACTTAACTTCAAATATTTATGTTAGTTTGTTTGTTTTGAAAGGTTTTATGGATCAAATCTCCTTCATATTGGTGTTCATTCCATTATAGATAAACCAAATTTTTTGAAGAGGATTATTAGAGATTCTTAGTTGTCACACTTTCATCCTTGTGAATTTTTATGACACTTTATCTTATTATTTCTTATCACAATCTCTTATAATTCCTCTTTGCGTAATTTTCTATTAAGGGGGAGTATTATGTAATTTTAACTCCCTTATTCAATTGTAAAAGCTTTTCCATGTTGTAACCCCAAGTTAAGTTAAAAGTGGAGTGTTGGAGAATTAACCTTATTTGGGGGATTTATTATAGGTTTATAGGCTTATTCAAAGTCTTAATTATATGTGTATTTATTATATTTATAAATTCACTTTATCTTTGCCCTTTGAGGTGTCAATCACCTCTCTAGTCCACTTATTGAATTTGGGATTTACTATCACATGTAACTCCTCCAACCATATAACACACACATACTCCTCACTTTTAAGAGGATTAGGGACACTTGGAATACATGATGAAGCTTGATCATGTGACTCCATATTCCTAATAACTCTATTTATTAATCTCTTCTCCTCCTTTATCTCTTCCCTTTGTATCTCTACAACAATATTGTACTTTCTTTCTCTTACATACTTGAGATGATATTTTAGATTAAGTCCATTATCTCTCTTAGATAATACCTATTATTTATTTTTAGATTAATTGTTATAAGGATTATAATAATATTGTGCATAAAGAGATAAATTCCATTAAAATGATTCAATCCTTGCCTTATTGTGCTAATCACTTCAATAGGTGGAAAAAATACTAAAATGTGCTAATCAAAATTTGGGAAATATAAGGTATGTTTTAATTTGAAAAATCCATAAAATAAGAGTAATTTATTTTACATCTCTTATAAATTTTTAAGCTCAATGATTCATAATAGAATAAGTGTATTTTAGAAAAATTACATTTTCCTATCAATATGCATCACCAAACACTAATTGAACATCCTAAGTTAGCATGAAAAAATTGAGTTAGTCTACGATCATCTGAGTTCTTAGATATTTATAACAATCTTTGCACCTCATCTTCTTACCCAACCCTCAATTAATTTAACATGAATATATTTTCAAAATAAAAATTTAAAGGAAATTGAATTTAAATGCAAAATCCTATGTCTTCCTCAAAAGGGTGATTTAGGTAATCTCCATCACAAGCATTCCTACCTAGATGGTAGTGTTAGCAACCCAAGTTTCATCCTATGAAGTAGATTTTTTAGTTCTCCTTCAAACTTGGATTAACATTAGATTGGTCTATAGGTTATGGGTTACCGAAAACTATACCAAACCTCTAAAATATGAGGATAGATATTTTGATGTATCAACATTGAATCCTTTCCCTAAACCTATTTTTATTTGGGGGTGAAAAGAGTTAGAAAGATAACTTAAAAGGAAACCCTATACTAGTGATGGTGATGCACCTAAATAATTCATCCACTCAATATTATAATCCTAATAACACTAATGAAATAGAATTGGACTAAAGAATTATCTCCAAAAATATTAAATAATAATGTTTCATATGAATCTCTTTATGAATTACTATAACTTGAAGGTGAAGACAGAGATGCCTATCTTGAGGCACCTTCAACTAGATTAAACTAGAAACATGATCACTAAACTTTGACACTTCACACAACCTAAATAAGATAAATAAGTAGCATATACATGTGATAAGGACATACTAAGGGAATATTTATACCTATTGTATTCATATAAACAAGCATAAACACACTATAATTCTATAATGGAGAAGTTTTAATAGTTTATTTTTTACTCCAAGAGGTCTATCAAGTATAAAACCTAGTAGAGTTTCCTCATACCTAGGTGAGGGATATTGAAACAAGGCATAAAATATTGAATATATATAAAAATTATGAGATAATAAGTATAAATGTCTTGGATTAGAGAATAAAAAAGCTTATCCATGACCATAATTAACTCCTACATTGCTTTATTTACAAATAGTTATAAATAGTCCTCCAAAAATCTCTCCATGTTTGATGCTCTTGCATGTTATTTTAATTATATATTGGGAATTTAAAAATGAATCATTTATGATGTTTCATTATCCCATCATAATTTTATAAAACCCTCTCCTCATTTTTATAAATTAAGAAAATGACTCTTGCCAGCATTAAGACTATGGAATGTGCATGATTGCCACTTAAGGAATAGTTATGCATGAATTTCCACTTAAACATAAATTATTAATGTATTATAACTTAATTATCAGTTATTTGGCATGATCAATCTACATTAACTCATTAAAAAATCTCCATACACCATTCTTAACTTTACTTGATTGACCAAGTAGGTCTACTAGGCTAATTAGGCCTAGTCAACTAAATCTTAGTACTTGATGGCCATGAAATATTGCATGAAAATTTGAGAACATGTAACTATATGAGTACCAGTTCTAAATAAACATCATACATCATACAATAATCCTTCTTGAGCAATAAAAACCTGCAAACTTGCCACACTAGGTGACTAGGTCATCATGTTTTTCACCTTTGTATACTAGCTGATTAGAAGAGAGTTGCATAGGCACTTAGAATAATTTTTTTGAACATAAAATGCCTTTATAAGGTAATAAAATTTCCAAAAAAACATATCCAAAGATTGACATCATCTTCAACTACATTGTACCTCTCTTTATGATCTTTCTTCACAAAAAAAAACATTATTTTTTTATAGATTCATACAATTTCTTACAATACAATACCATGGTCAGGAACCTTTCTCAATTTAATTTATTATTAAAGTGTTTCTAGGGTGATTCATGGTGTTTATGTGTAATAAGTTTCACGTTTCTCAAGACTAGTCTATAGTAGGGTTTAGGGAGGGTTTTAGAGGTCCACCATCTTAATGATGGTTCATAAACTATGAAACTCCAAACCAAAACTTATTTCCATGGATATTTAGTATATATACCCTTTAAATTTTCCTAATATGATTGGATTCCCATGAAAAATGTATGTCAAGATAAGTATGTAGGAAAGTGGATTATGAGCTGTTTGCATGCATTCTATCCCTACTTATATTCTTATAAATGGTTCAAAACTTGGTGCCCCTAAAACTAACTATTTTATACATGAATATTAATTACATATGGGTCATAAAATATTGGTAAGATCCTTTGTTCCAATTATCCTTGTGGTGAAAGATCTAAGCATAAAAAAATAAGGGTCAAATTGGTTGCCTAGATTGCATACTTTGAGTTAGCTTCCAAGGACAAAATTTACATTTCCCATATTTATCTTTTATTTAAAATAGTTTCATATGAAAATAAACCAACCTCTCACACCTCATCAAAGTGTAAAAAATTATTATGAGAGTATAAAGGTCTCTTAAGGTGGTATAGGCTTTATAGGCCTAAAATAGGCTTTTAAGCCTAATTGGCCTAATATTAGTGTTGAGGTCTGAGGCATATATAGATTATATGGGGGTTAAAACTTAGAATAATACATTATTTCCAATTTTTTCCTCACCAATACAATTGTTCTAACTTCTCAAAATCCCTAGTCTCCTTCACCACATGAGGCTACCTGTAGGGTTATACTACTAATCTATGTGTTAGGGGTTTTGAGGTCTAAGAGGATATTTATCCTTAAAATACATATTTTATGGATTTTAAAACTCCATGTATCATTTTATATTATTTATAACATTATTTTTTATTCCTCTTTAATCACCTAATACTCTATACATCCTTGATTCATTTACCCTAGGGTTTCAAGCAGACATAGCTTGTATAGCCCTTAATGATTGAGTTTTGTGCTTTTCCTATTCAAATTGAGTTATTTATAATCATGAGATGTTTAAATACCATTATAACCTTCCCTTTATTTATCTAATGTCTTCAAACACTACTCAACCCACATGGATCCCATGACTACTAGTACACATGATTGTCTTAGGTTTCTCTTCTTTACTAACCCTGAAGGGCATGTTGTTTTGAAATCTAAGAGTTGAATACCTTAGAGAGTACATAAATATACTTACCATTATATTTTCTTGTCTCAAGACCTTTTATAAATTCCCAACTATATGTCTTGCCATTAAAATTATCAAGACCTCATTTGGTCTCATAAATGAGTGTTAGCTGACTAGTGAAGCTTTGTGATAGAATAGTGAATGTCTCTACGAATTTTATAACCTTAATAATAGAATTAATAGTTAATCATAACTAAAATTATCATCTATAAGAAAATTTATATCGTAAATCCACCTTTAGAGGTTTCAAAACCCCAAATTCTAAAAAAATGGCTTTGAGGAGTTAACTTTCTATGTTAGTTGTGTATAGGTACTTTGGTTTTGTTTGTACTTAAGGAGTTACCTAAATTTTTTTTATGCTTCTCTAGGCTCATGAAATTTATTTAAGAATTTACAAATGATTTCAACCTACTATAATATTCAATAATCTCTTAAACACTCTCAAATACCTCATCTTACTCACCTTCAAATAGACCACCTTAGCTTGGTGTGATCAAAAGAGGACATATAGGCTAGGGACTATAAGTCACTTTTTGTCCAAATATGCCACCTTATATTTTATTAAAACACTTGACCTTGCTAATACTATCAACCATGATATTTATACTATCATTTTTTGATGATCCATAAAGCATATATTAAGCATACTATCACCTTAAACTCACCTATTTCACTGAGCATTATTACAATCAAATGACTATAGGTGGAGATTATGTAGCTTGTATAGACACATGTGAAACATAGATGTTAAAATACCTTGATAAGGTCACTAACATAACCATTATTCCCTTTTGAATTATGTCACTATGACAATAACCCTTATTGTTATTATTATATTTAATGTCTTCTTCATATGTTCATGAGCTCATGAATTAGACCTCACATACATATTAACTATGTGAATATAATTATAAATCAAATCCTAAGTGTAGGTGAGTTTGATACCTTGAAATACACCAATGATCTACATAAAACTCATGGATTTGCTTGAATGTTCACTTAAGTTCCATAGTTTTCAAACACCCCAACTACTCCTTATTGAAGCTTAGTTCAACCTAAACCTCCAATATATGGATTTAAATGGTCAATAAACTATGTGTATGAAATGATGGTAGATGGAAGATTGGTCTTAGGAGGGAAAAATTTGCTCTAGGATCCTCATTGACCCTCTATGATTAACTAGCTTAGAGAAACATTAATTTTTCCATGAGGAGTGTTAAATATCATGGAAATAGGAAATAACACATTACCTTTAAAAAACTTAAACATACATTAACTTATGTTAATAAGGGAAATGCAATTTTTCCTTCTCTCCAAAAGTCTTAGCCATTCATGCTTTAACTCTTCATCATTTCATTGATTTCTTGAAATGGTCAAGGTGATCTCATCTAGTATTCTTTAACTCTAAGTTAGACCCCAAAAAAAGTCACCTACCCTCTCAATATCTCTATTTCATAGAAATTTATAGGTGAATATCTTACTCAAGACACTCATCATCATCTCACGTACCAAGGCTTCTACGAAGGTGTTGACTAGACTTCTCCATATAGTGCTTGTTTTGACTCCTTGGATGATGAAAAGAGGTAAAATGAAGTGTCCCATTGTTCCTACATGTTCATCACAACTCTTTTCTGATCATGGCATACATATTATTGATTAGAGATTCTAAGCATATACGGCTTGATTGGGTCTTTTGTTCTTAATAGTGTTATAAGCCATTTCAAGGTTCTAAATATGGAAATGGGTCTTCTACAAACATATCAACCTTTTTTTACTCCTTTATTCAAATCATTTAAATCTATGAAACTTGTTAATCACATATGTACAATGTCAAAGAGATAAACCCACTCAAAACCATTCCAAAAGAGCTTGTGTTCAAATTAGAGGCTTAGAAATATTTGTTTTTATGAATCAAACATGAAAGGACATAATAATTTATTTTAATACCCCTATAGATGAGTACACTTTCCATGAATGAAACCCTAAAAATAAAGTCTCAATGAATCTTGACACCTTGGATCTGTCATGAACCATACAACCATCCTCAACTTGCTTATAGACTATAGATTTGACACTCATTTGTCTTTTATATCTATATACACTTCACACATGTGACATGATTTTTTATAATTAAATGGGATGTTTTATTATACTCTTGACAAACTCCATAAACTTTCATCTTTCTATCACCATGATTAGGAGAAGAGAAAACTTAAAAAATTAGTTGCTTGCATAAATGAAGAAGCCATTATGAGTGCCTTAACTTGTTAATTATTTTTCATAAGGGAGAGAGATCCAAAATAAAGAAAAATTCTAAAATATGTAATCTCTCCAAGGTCCCTTCCTCTTACCAAATTTATAGATCTTGATATTCTCTCTCATGGCTATACCATCTAAAAACTTGAAGGGCTCTCTTGAGCTACAAAGGAGCTCAATGGTGCTCGAGGATTGGTTTTGAATCTTTTTGAGATATTTTTACCATGTATATTATCTAAAACACCTATAATTATTCCATTTACAATCTCTTATCCTCCATTATATATAAAAGTTCATACAAATCCATACATCTTACAAAAAACACATGCAAATACTCTTTCTCCTTCATTTTCTCCATACTTCAATCTTAGAACCACTATTTTATGGAAATATGAGGAAGAGTACGAGTCAAAAGGCATATTAAAATAAGTAATAAGTATTTTTAGAGAAAAAGGAGAATAAATTGCATATGTGGGAGCTCTTTGGAGGCTAAACTACACTTTATACTTGTAGAGGAGACATTTCTAAAGCATAAGACATTTGACTTAAAGCAATTGTTAGGATCTCACATATACAATTGATTACTTTTGTGTAAGAAACTAAACACAAAATTAAACCAAAATAATAAGTAACTAGAAATCAGAATCAACAAATAATTAGAGATACAAGAAACAATGAAAACTTGTATTAAACTCTTCTAGAAGGAAATACAATTGAAGAAATCTCTCTTTCTTCCACACCTCTCAGATGTACATATCTCTTTCCCTCAAGAGTTCTCTCTCACAATTGCAAACACAATTCAGCTACTTGAATTGATTCACCCTTTTTCTCATACACACCTACAAGCTATGAAGATCTAACCCTATTATATAATACTAGGATTCATGAGCTATGCATTCTCCACCATTAGATACACCTCTTAATCAAAGGTTCAAATTAGTCTTGCCAAAAATAGAAATGCGGACTCAATACTAACAGTTAAACTTATCATGCAAATAATCTGTTCATCCACAAAAATAGACTTTTGGAATGCACAGGTGATTGACGTCGGTCCCTGTCTGCCTGCATATGACCGATGTCAACTGATCCATAACCGATGTTGACAGCCTTTGGTTGATCCCTGGTCGATGTTGGTCTATCCTGACTGATGATGGTGACTGTGTAGTCTAGCAACCTCTACATTTTCTCATTTGGTGTAACTTTTAGCTCCACACCTCAACAATCTCCCACTTGGAGATAAATAGCTACACTTGTACCTTTACAGCAACATCCTCTAGCTTGTTTCTCCATCTTCAAGCTCAATCTTGAAGACCAACAAAAGTTGAATGAAGATTCAACTTATCCTTTGTTACCGGCTTTGTTAACATATCAAAAGGTTTCTTATATGTATGGATCTTTTCTAGCTTCAACTCACCATCCTCCAATACCTGTCTAATGAAGTGGTACCTAAGCTATATATGTTTTTTTCTTGAATGAAAGGCTGAATTCTTTGCCAAATGAATTGCACTTTGACTATCAATGTACAATATGCAACTCTCTTGCTCCTTTCCCAACTCTTCCATGAATTGAGTCATCCATATCATCTCCTTGCTAGCCTCTATGACTGCAATGTATTCTGCCTCTATAGTAGACAAGGCAACAACCTTCTGCAACTTTGAAATCTAGCTAACTATCGTACCACCAACAATGAACACATAACCTATGGTGCTTCTCCTGCCATCCAAGTCACCTGCCATATCCACATCTACATACCCATGTAGAGAAGTGTTTGACCCTCTATAGCATAAATTCCTACTACTGGTCCCTCTCAGATATCTGAGAATCCATTGAACTGCTTTCCAATGTTCCTTTCCTAGATTGGCCATGAACTTACTGACAACTCCCACTGCTTGGGCAATATCAGGTCTAATACATACCATTACATACATTAAGCTCCCAACTACGGAAGCATATGGAACTCTACTCATGTACTCCACCTCATCATGTGATTTAGGATACTATTCTTTACTCAACTTGAAGTCTCCAGCCCTAGGTGTGCTTACTGGTTTTGCATCTTGCATATTGAACCTTTCCAACACCTTGTTCACATAATCCTCTTGAGACAAAATCAAACTATGATTTTTCTTGTCTCTCTTAATACTCATGCCAAGGATTTTATTTTCTGCTCCTAAATCCTTCATGGCAAATGTGTGAGCTAATTTTACTTTAAGCTCAGTAATATCTTGCATGTGTAAACCTGTAACAAGTATATCATCTACATACAGCAACAGGATAATATATCTACCATTATCCAGTCTCTTAAAATAAACACAATGGTTAGATTGACATCTACTAAAGCCATGCTCTATCATAAACCTATCAAATCTCAAATACCATTGTCTTGAAGCTTGCTTAAGACCATATAAGCTTTTCTTCAACCTACACACAAGCTTCTCCTTACCTTTGACCTCAGAACCTTTTGGTTGCTCCATATATATTTCTTCATCCAAATCTCCATGAAGAAACATTGTCTTAACATCAAGTTGCTCAAGATGAAAATCCTCAATAGCAACTAAAGACAATACAGTCTGAATAGAAGTCATTTTTACTATAGGAGAAAAAATTTCACTAAAATCAATACCTGGTTTCTGTGCAAATCCCTTTACTACCAACCTAGCCTTATGTCTCATTTGTCTATTCTCACCTTCCTTTAACCTATAAACCCATTTATTTTTCATTTCTTTCTTTCCAGCTAGCAACTCAACCAAATCCCACATTTGGTTCTCTTTCAAGGAATCAATTTCCTCATTCATGCCAAGCTCCCACTATTTCTGGGATTCTACCTACACTACCTCATCAAAACTTTTTGGTTCTCCACTATCATTGAGCAATAAGTAAAATAATGAATTGGAGGTTTACTTACCCTTTCTAACCTTTTCATGGGTGTTTGAGACTCATTCATTGCTTGTTGTCTACCCAAATTCTCTGTCAATGACTGATCTCGATCATCTCTGGGTCTGTACCTGATCAACATCAATTCCACCTAATCGACATTAGTTCCTGCCTAACCAACGCCGGTTATTATCTAACCAACATCGGTTCTTATTTGACCAATGTCGATTCCTGCCTAACTGATGTTGGTGTCTGTGTTTTCTTGTGTGTGGAAATTCTTCCCCGTGAGCTCATTTTGGATCATCACCTCATCCAAATCAACATTGCCCTGCTCAGAATTATTTAGCTTCTTTAGCTAATTACTGTACATCACCTTCTCATTGAAAACAACATCACAGCTTCTAATAATTTTGCTAGTTCTTATATTCCACAACTGAAATCTAAAATCTCTAGAGCCATAACCAATAAAAGTGCACCACATAGATTTAGCATCTAGCTTCTTTCTATTTTCTTTATTAATGTGCACAAAATATTTAGAACCAAAAACTCTAAGAAATGAAAGATTTACCTTTTTACCTATCCACACCTCTTCTGGAATTCCGCCATCTAGTGCAGTAGAAGGTCCTCTATTAATCAAGTAAACTGTAGTATCTATAGTTTCTACCCAAAACTATAAGGGCAAACCAGCATGCAACCTCATACTCCGTACACGCTCCATTATTATTCTATTCATCCTTTTAGCAACTCCATTTTTCTAAGGTATCCTTGGAACCATCCTTTCCTTGCGTATTCCACTCATAGAATAGTAACTTATGAATTTATTGTTGTAGTACTCACCACCATTGTCAGATCTAAGGCACTTCAATCTCAAACCTGTTTCATTCTCAACCAAAGCTTTCTATTTATTAAATGTGTCAAAAACATTAGATTTATTCTTTATTCAATAAACCCATACCTTTCTTATAGAATCATCAATGAAGAAACATAATACCGTGATCCTCCAATAGAAGCTACCTGAGCTGGTCCCCACACGTCTGTGTGAACAAGCTCCAACTTGTGCTTCTTCTTTATTGACCTAGTTTTGAGAAACCTCACTCTCTTTTGTTTCCCAAAAATATAATGCTCATATAAATCTAGATCTATGCTTTTCAAATCTAAAAGCTTACCTTTTGACTTAAGAACAATCATTCCCTTCTCACTCATGTGGCCAAGCCTACAGTGCCACAACTTTGCATCTACATCTGAAGTAGATAAAATAGAAGGAGAATAATCAGTAATACAATTACATAAATAGAGATTACCTACTCTCTTACCTCTGGCTAATACAAGTGCACCCTTGGAAACCTTCCAAGATTCAGTTGTGAGAGTTATTGTGCCACCCTCATCCCCCAACTTTCCTACAAAAATCAGATTCCTCTTCAGGATGGATACATGCATGACATCTTTCAACACCCATGTGTTGCCATTCTGCAATTTCAGCTGCACTTTTCCTTTGCCAACAATTTTACAAGGCTCATCATCCCCTAAATAAACTTTCCCAAAATCTCCCTGGACATAATCATTGAAAAATTCTCTATTTGGGGTTGCATGAAAAGAGGCACCAGAATCTACAACCCAAGATTCTATTCTATTATCCAAAGAAAGTGTAAAAGCATCTTGTGTAACAATACCTACAACTTTTGCTTCTTCTTTACCTTCATGCTGATTTTCTTCTTTAACTTTCAACCAACAATCTTTCTTTGCATGCCCTATCTTTCCACAATTCTAGTAGGTTATTTTTCTTCCATTTCTGGATTTGGATCTACTTCTCATCTTTGACTTTGACCTTTATCTCACTTGCTTGCCCTTTTCTTTTTGCCTTCCCCTACTTTCAACACTTAAAGCATTACCTGATGATTCTCTTGTGCTTTTCCTACGAGTTTTTTCATTCAAGATTACACTAACAACATCATCAACTTTCAAGATATTTGTAGCAGATGCAATATTACTAACTGCCATTACCAAACGATGCCAACTTTCATGTAAAGAGCATAAAATTAAGAGAGCCTTAATTTCATCATCAAAAACTATTTTGACTAAATTTAATTGATTTACTATTGCATGGAAATCATTAAGATGACTAGATACAGATCCACCTTCCTACATTTACAAATTAAATAATTGCTTCATAAGATATACCTTATTTGAAGCTGAGGGCTTTTCATATAAATTTGCCAAAGTATCCATTAACTCTACTGTTGTCTTTGACTATGATAAGTTGGAAATCATAGAAGATGCCAAGCTCAACCTTATAGATCCTGAAGCCTTTCTATCAAGAACATTCCATTCTTCATCTTGCATATCTATGGGCTTGCTTGAAACCCCACCCAATGGTAAGTATAGATCTTTCTGATATAGATAATCTTCTATCTGCATCTTCTATAATTGATAATTCTTGCCGTTAAACTTCTCCATTCTTAGCTTACTTTCTTCTGCCATTGCTTTACTCCCACTCAATCAGAAACCCCTTAGAGTGACCTATAATCAACACACACTAACTTGATCTGATATAACCTATTAGTGAACCTGGCTCTGATACCACTTGTTAGGATCTTACAGATATAATTGATTACTTTTGTGTAAGCAACTAAACACGGAATTAAACCAGAATAATAACTAGAAATCAAAATTAGCAAAGAATAAGAGATACAAGAAATAATGAAAACTTGTATTAAACTCTTCTAGAAGGAAATACAATTGAAGAAATCTCTCTTTCTTCCACACCTCTCAGATGTACAGATCTCTCTCGCTCAAGAGTTCTCTCTCACAATTACAAACACAATTCAGCTACTTGAATTGATTCATCCTTTTTCTCATACACACCTACAAGCTATGAAGATCTAACCCTATTATATAATACTAGGATTCATGAGCTATTCATTCTCCACTATTAGATACACCTCTTAATCAAAGGTTCAAATCAGTCCTACCAAAAATAGAAATGCGGACTCAATACTAATAGTTAAACTTATCATGTAAACAATCTATTCATCCACAAAAATAGACTTCTGGAATGCACAGGTGACCGACATCGGTCCCTATCTACCTGCATATGACTGATGTTGGCTAATCCATAACCGACATCGATAGCCTCTGGTCGATCCCTGACCGATGTCGGTCAATTTTGACCGATGATGGTGACTGTGTAGTCTAGCAACCTCTGCATTTGCTCATCTGGTGTAGTTTTAAGCTCCACACCTCAACAACAATGACATGACTATGAAGGTGATTAAAGGTGTTATGAATTATTTAGTGGAATTTTTACTAAAAAATTCTCATTTAAAGACTCAAAACCTCTCTTTTAGGAAATATACATAGCTTCACAAGAAGAATTATCAATGAGTATCATGAAGAATGCCTTATAGCCTTCTTAAGGCATTAATGAGGATTTTATATGTCTTCATCACACCTTCAAAGCTTATAGTTCATTTCAAACTTGAATATATTGAATATACCATAGAAACTCATAGTGAGTTATTAGCTACCACTTCTCATACATCTCCATCAAGGCAGTTTAGATCATAAGGCCTCTTCAATTCTTTATCAATGACCTCCAAAAAATTTAAAAACTCATGATGATACTTGATACCAATTGAAATGGAAGCATGACAATGACAAGACACTGAGACATGCTCCCTTCACTTGATAATTAATGAGCATTATGATGGTCAAGCACATCACCTAAGGACCAAGGATGTCTAGGATATATGGTGATCACAAATAGACTCAATAAATAAGAGACATTAGAATCAATATAACACCATGTAGAGGCTTAAGTGGATGCCATGAAAAAAATTAGTTATAGGGGTTGGCATTTGTCCTTAGAAGGCCAAATTACCATCGTTTTCAGTGACGCACAGGGGTTGTTGACCCTGTTAGTCAAGAGAACCCTCTGAATTATAATGATAATGACAATTTTTAAATATAACAACATGGTTTTGATGACTCTACCAAACAATTATCACTTTGAGACACATCTTAAGACTAAAAATAATAATAATACTTAATAGAAACAATATAATAAACATACATAAACTATGAAGCACACTTAACCTAAGGAAAACAATAAAATAAGACAACAAATCAACAAGGCAAATGACCAAACTTTTTCTAACCACCTATTGAAATAAGACAAACTAAAAAAACTAACTTGATATTAGATTCTTTTCTCTAGTGTCAAATGGAAATTTTGATTAACGACCATGGCACCATGAAATGCAATTACCACATTTTGATAGCTCCTTCTTATAGTTAGGAGAATTATCATATTCATGGCCTCTTCAGGAATTGGTTGGTCCTTCTAGTTCCATCTATAGATGAATAGGTTGTACATTTGAGTCTAGAACCCAATCATACTCCTAAATTTGTCTACTTTGAAAGAACAATGCTAATTTTACCTTAGTCATGAGCTATCAATGGTCTACCATGTCTTGGTTGAAACTTTCACTCTGATCCATATGGACATCTTGAACTTCATAAGGCATGATAAAGGATAATAAATATTCACTTGATTTGTATTTATGATTATCAATTTGAGGTACTATCTCAACAAACATTTCATCATTATTCGCATCATCTTTTTCCTATTCTTATTATGGATAAAATTTGATAGGGTTAGTAACTGATTGGTATTCAACATGTTCCATAGGATGTGTTACTTTTTGAAGGGTCTGATATTAATTGTAAATATTAATATATTACTACCAAAAATCATCAATTTTACCTTAACACTCATCTTTATTGGCTAGCCTGTACTTATGTATGGTAACCACTATAGGCTCTTTAGGACTGTCATGATGGAGGAAGATACCATGTGACCAAGGAGTTCTTAAGAAACATCTTATTATTTCTAAACTAAAACCTCTTTCTCTTATGTCTCATTCTATACTTACAACTCATCATACATCCTAACAACCTCTTGCAACTCATCCTCTTTTGAATTTTGAAATATTGAATCGTACCTATCTTTAACAAGGGGTTTCCTAATGGTGATTTCCTCTTATTTATAACCCAATTAAGTCTCATTATCCATCACTATATTTGATTATTCCTCCTTTTTATCACAAAGGAAAGGCTCCTTATCAAGGATTGGCATAGTGCACCCTTAAAAATTCTCAAGAAGGTGAGATAAATTCAATGGTGTTTCCATGGATGCTTCATCATGTTCATTGGGTTGTTCAACATTGAAAATAATCACTTCATCTCTTTACTAAATTTTTCCTTGAATATAATTACATGAGGGTAAGGCCTTGGTATCTTTAGGAGGGAAGGGTGGGGGCTAAATGATTTAAGGCTTGTCCTTGACTTCTACACTTAGGCTTATGCTTGATTGCTCTTCTGTCCCTTGACTACTATAATTGATTCCAAGTTGAAAAATTGGGTTTAGGAGCCTCTTTCATTGAAGGTATTTAATCTTAGGTAATCAAAGTAATAAATTATTTTTTGGATGGTATTTTAATCCAAGGATATTGGCATGGGGTAGTAGGAGGTAGAGAATCATGAAATTGTTTTCATGATTATTCTTATCTCAAGGCTAATAGTTCATTAGAAATGATTTGGTTCATATAATTCATCTCCTTCAAATCATTATAAAAATTATGTGTGTCTTGGAAGGGTGGTTGATATTGGAAATTATATGGCTCATATGGAGGATAACAAGGTTCATAAGGGGTATCATAGGGTTGGTATGAGCCATTGTACTACTGATAGGGTTCAATATAGTGTTGGTGAGTCTCATTATAAGGTTGATATGGGTGAATCTAGGGATGATAGGGGTCATAATTATATGGATATGGATCATAATGGAATGGGTATGGATCATAGGTTTATTGATGAGAAGGTATATGAAAGGATTTTACTCCATATATAGCCATATCTTACCATAAATCACATTAAAAATAATAGACTATGAATAATATATGATCATACCCTTGAGATGATGACCTTATGAATGATCAATATGATGTTTTAAAGTATCCAATGTGTACATATCATCCCACCTAGCATGTCATAACTGTTAGAAACACAAATTACACCATGTTAAGTAGATTGTTTAGTTCTCCTTCAAACTTGGACTAACATTAGATTGGTATATAATTTATAGGTTACTTATAACTAGACCAAACATATAGATTATAAGTATATCACCTCGTATGTATCAAATTTTAATCCTTTTCATAAACCTATTTTGATTTGTGGGTGAAAATATCTATAAAGACAACTTAAAAGGAAAACTTATACTAGTGATGGTGATGCACCTAAATGATTCATCCATTTAAACTTGTACTCATAAAAACACTAATGAAACAAAAATAAACTAAATATTTATCTACAAAACTCTTAATAAAAAAATTGTCATATAAATTTCTTGATAAATGAATATAACTTAGAGGTGAATGGAGAGGTCCCTATCGTGAGGCAGTTTCAACCATATTACACTCCAAACATGATCACTAAGCTTTGACACTTCACACAACCTATATAAAATACATAATTAGAATGTAGGTGTGATAAGGAAATGATAAGGGGACATTTATACCACTTATACACATATTAAGAAGCATAAACACACTATAATCCAATAATGGAGAAGCTACAATAGTTTATTTATTACTCTAAGAGGTCTACTGAGTACAAAACCTGGTAGAGTTTCCTCATACCCAAGTGAGGTAAACTAAAACAAGGCCTAAAAGCCTAAATATATATAAAAATTAGGAGATAATTACAATTAAAAATATCATGGAGGATTAAATAAAAAATATTATAAATGACCATCATTAACTCTTACATTACCTCAGTTACAAATAGTTACAAACAATCATCCAAAAATCTCTCCATGTTTGATGCTCTTGCATGATAGTTTAGTGAGTTTTTGGGCATCTAAACTTCAATTATACATGAGGTTTCATTATCCCATCCTATTTGTATAATAGCCTCTCCTCCTTTTTAGTATAACCCCAAGTGAAGAGAATTACTCCATCCTCCATTAAGACTATGGAATGTGCATGATTGCCATTTAAGGACCAATTATGAATCGATTGCCACTTAATTATCAGTTATGAATGGATTTACACTTGAGGATAAATTATGTGTCACGATTACTCTATATTAACTGATTAAACAATCTCCCTATGCCATTATCAACTCTACTTGATTGACCAAGTAGCTCTACTAGGCCAATTATGCCTAGTAGCCTAAATATTAGTAACTTATGGCCATAAAAGCCTACATGAAACTTTGAGAACTTATAAATATATGATAATCAGGTCTAAATCAACATCATACATCATGCCATAAGCCTTCTTGAGAAAGAAACACCTAGAAACTTGCCACACTAGGTGACTAGGTCACCTTATCTTTTACTTCTATAGATTAGATGATTAGAAGATAGTTTCAAAGGCACTTATAATCAATTTTCTATACATATAATGCCTTTATAATGTGAAAAAAGTTCCAAACAAACATTTCTAATTATTGGCATCGTCTTAAACTACCTTATACCTCTCTTTCTACTTTTTCCCCTAAAAAAAATATTTTCTAATAGGTCCATATGGTTATGTACAACATGATACCATGGTTAGAACAATCTATGTTTTTTATTTTTTATTAAAGTGTTTCTAGGGTGATTCATTGGTTTTTGGGTGCAATTAATTTTAGTTTTCTCAGTACTAGTCTATAGTAGGGTTTAGGGAGGGTTTTGGAGGTCCACCATCTTAATGATCATTCATAAATTATGGACCTCAAAACAAGAAATTATTTAAGTGTATATTTAATCCATATATCCCTTAAACTTTATTGAGGATATTGTATTCCCATGAAAAATGTGTGTTAATATATGTACATAGGGAAGTGGACTATGATCTCTCTACATGCATTCTAGAACTTCTAATAGTCTTAGCAATGGTCCATAAACTTATGACCATAAAACCAACTATTTTCTCTATGAATATTAATTACATAGGGGTCTTAAAATATTTTTAAGATAATTTTTTCCATGTATCCTTGTGGTGAAATATCCAAGTATTTATAATGAAGGGCCTAGTTGGCTACCTAGACTGCATACTTCAAGTTAGCTTCCAAGGATCAAATTTATATTTACCCTATTTATCTATAATTTAAATTAATTAAATAAGACCCTAAATCAACCTATCACAACTCATCAAAGTGTTAAAAATTCTTATGAGAGTATGAGTATGTCTTAAGGTGGTATATGCCTTTGAGACCTAAAATAGGGTTTTAGGCCCAATTAGCCTAATATGGGTGCTAATTATTAAACAAATATATATGATATGGGGTTTGAAACCTATAATATTAAAAAATTTCCCATTTATTACTTACACATGTATCTTTTATAAATACTCAAAATCCCTTATGTCTCCTTCACCTCATGAGGTTGCCTGTAAGGTTGCATTACTAATCTATGTGTTTGGGGTTTTGAGGTTTGAGAGGTTAATTATTTTTAAAAGACATGTTTTATGAATTTTTAAACCATTTTTATCATTTTACAATAGTGATAAAACTCCTTGGTCTACCTCTTTAATCACCTAATACCCTATACATCCTTGATTCCTCTACTTTAGGGTTTCGAATAGTTACAGCTTGTATAGCCCTTATTGACTAAGTTTTGTGATTTTCCTATTTAACCTTAATTATTTATCATCATTATATGTTTACCTAAAATTATCACCTTACCTTTATCTATCTTGTGTCTTCTAACATTACTCAACCCACATGGATCCCACCACTACTAGTACATAGGCCTATCTTAGGTTTCTCTTCTTTACTAACCCTCAAGGGCATGTTGTTTTGAAATCTGAGTGTTGCCTACCTTAGAGAGTACCTAAATATACTTACCAATATATTTTATTATCTAAAGACATTTTATAACGTACCAACTATTTGTTTCTCCCTTAAACTTCTTAATAGCTCATTTAGTCTCACGAATGACTGTTAGCTGACTAGTTAAGTTCTATGATAGAAAAATGAATGTCTCCAACAACTATCTAACTTTAATCATAAAATTAATATTTAATACTACCTATAATTATAATTTTAACCAAAAATTAGAGCCTAATTCCACCTTTAGAGGTTCCAAAACCCTAAATTCTACTAAAATTTGCTTTAAGGTGTTAGCTATGTGTGTTAACTATGTATAGGTATGTTAGTCATGTCTATACTTAAGGAATCACCTAACTATGTTTTATGCTTATTTAGGCTCATGAAATTGACTTAAGGCTTTCTAAATGCTTTGAACATGCTAGAATATTTAATAATCTCTTAAAAAATCTCAAATACCTCCTCATACTCACCTTTAAATAGGCCACCTTAGCTTGGTTTGATCAAAAGAGGACCCACAAGATGGGGCTTGTAGGTCACTTTTTGACCAAATAAGACACTTTAGCTTTTCATAAAACCAACCTGCTAATGCTATCAATGATGAAATTTACACTATCACTATTTGATGATCCATAAAGCATATACTAAGCACAATATCACCTTGAACTAACCTATCTCATTGAGAATGATTGCAATCATTTTAATGTAGGTGGAGATTATGTAATTTTTATGGTTAGAGGTGAAACTTAGATGTTAAAATACCTTGATAAGGTCACTAACATGACCATGATGCCCTTTTGAATAATGCCACTATTATAACAACCCTTATTATTATTATTATATTCAATGTCTTCTTCATAGGTTCATGAGCTCATGAAGTATACCTCACATGCATCTTGACTATGTGACTATAATTAACCCTCAAATCTTGACTGTAGGTGAGTTTGAGACCTTAAAATTCACTAATGATCTTCTCAAAACATATGGAATCACTTGAATCTTCACTTAAGTTTCAAGGTTTTTAAACACCCCAACTACTCCTTGACATGGCTATAAATGGTCATTAGATTGTGTGTACGGACTGATGGTAGATGGGAGATTGGTCTTAAGAGGGTAAAAGTTGCTCTAGGATCCTCATTGACCCTTTATGATCAAATAGCTTAGAGAAAAATTAATTTTTCGATTAGGAGTGTTGAATATCATGAAAATAATAAATAACACATTAACTTAAACAACTCAAACTTAACATAACTTCTACTAATAAGGGGAATACAATGTCGACTTATCTCCAATAGTCTTAGCCATTCATGCTTAAACTCTTCATAGTTTCATTGGTTTCTTAAAATGGTTAAGGTGATCTCATCTAGTATTCTTGAGCTCTGATCTAGACCCCAAAACAAGTCATCTTCCTTCTCAATATCTCTATTTCATAAAACTATTGTAGGCAAAGATCTTACTCAAGACACTCATCATCATCTCACCTACCAAAGCTTCTATGAGCGTGTTGACTGTAATGCTCCATATAGTGCTCATTTTGACTCCTTGGATGATGTAGAGAGGTCAAATTAAGTGTCCCATTATTCCAAAATGTTCATCAAAACTCTTTTTTGATCATAACATACATAAGCCTGATTAGAGATTCTACGTATATAAGGCTTGAATGGTTCTTTTGCTCTTGAGAGTGTCATAAGCCATTTCAAGGGTCTAAAGAGGGAAACAGGTCTTCTATAAACTTGTCTACCTTATTTACTCCTTTATTCAAGGAAATTCAATCTCTAAAACTTGTTAATCACATTTTTAACCTATCAAAAAGACAAACCCACTCAAAACCATCACAAAGGAGGCTGTGATCAACTTGAAGGCTTAGGAATATTTATTTGTATAAATTAAACATGGAATGACATAATAATTGATTTTAAAACCCATGGATATGAAGAAACTTTCCATTAATGAAACCCTACAAATAAAGTCTCAATTAATCTTAACACCCTTGGATTTATCATGAGTTATATAACCACTCTCAACTTGCTTGCAAACTATAGATTTGGCATTCATTTGTCTTTTAAATATTTATACACTTCACACATGTGATATTAGGTTATATAATGATATAGTAAGGTCTATTATAATGTTTAAAATCTCCATAAACTTTCATCTTTCTATCACCATGCTCAGGAGAAGAGAAAACTCAAAAAACCTGTTGCTTTTTTAAATGAAGAAGCCATTATGAGTGCCTTAACTTGTTAAGGATTGTTTATAAAGGTGAGAGATACAAAATAAAGACAAATTCTCAAATATGGAATATATCTAACGTCCCT
Source organism: Torreya grandis (assembly GCA_037957365.1). Lineage (NCBI taxonomy): Eukaryota > Viridiplantae > Streptophyta > Pinopsida > Cupressales > Taxaceae > Torreya > Torreya grandis. Next base: position 272,485 of record JARHVA010009416.1, on the reverse strand, counting down.
TTCTCTATCAAAAATTATAGATCTTGATATTCTCTATCATATCCATACCATTTGAAAACTTGAAGGGTTCTTGAGATGCAAAGGAGCTTTGTGGTGCTTGAGGATTGGTTTTGAGTATATTTGAGATTTTTTTGCCATGAATATTATCTAAAACACCTATAATGACTCCATGTATAACCTCCTGACCTCCACTATATAGAAAAGTATATAAAAATCTGTACATCTTATAGAAAATATATATAAATACTCTTTCTCCTACATTTTCTGCATGCTTCAATCTTAAAACCACTATTTTATTGAAACATGAGGAAAAGTGTGAGTTAAAATTCATATTGAAATAAGTAATAAGTATTTTGAGAGTAAAAGGGGGACAAATTCCATATGCAGGAGCTCTTAGGAGGCCAAATAATTCTTTACACTTGTAGAGGAGACATTTCCAAAGCATAAGACATTTGACTTAAATAAATGACATAACCATGAAGGTGATTAAAGGTATTATGAATGATTTACTGGCCTTTTGACTGAATTTATCATTTAAAGCTCAAAACCTCTCTTTTAAGTAATAAACATAGCTTTATAAGGAGAATTATCAATGAGTATCATGAAGAATACCTTACGAAATTCTTAAAATGCTTTAATGAGGATTTTATATGTCTTCATCACACCTTCAAAGCTTATATTTTGTTTCATACTTGAATATAACAAATATACCATATAAACTCATAGTGACTCATCAATTTCCACCTGTCATAGATCTCTATCAAGGCACTTTAGATCATAAGACCACTTGAATTATTTGTGAAAGACATCCCAACATTTTCAAACATCATGATGATACTTGACACCCATTGAATTTGGAACATGACAATGAGAATACATTGAGACATTCTCCCTTTACTTGATAGTACATGAACATTATGATGGTCAAGTACATCACCTAAGGACCAAGGATGTTTAGGAAATATTCTGATCATAAATAGACTAAATGATACCTCTAAGTGTGTTTGAAGTACTTCAAGAAGTAAATAGGATAAATCATGACTCATGATAGCACCATGTAGAGGCTGCAGTGAATGCCATGAAAAGTTTTTAGCTATAGGGCTTGGTATTTGGCCTTGGCAAGCCAAATTTACAATAGGTAATGTATTAAGGACTTAAGTGGGACCATAGGTATATATATTGGGGCTATAAAAACATGGTTGGTGGTAGACCAATGCCCATGCCATTCCCTCCCAATCTAAATAGCCTACTAAATTACTTCAAAAGTTTTAATGCTAGATTAATATGAACTTGTTCATGTGAATTTTCATGAAATTAAATGAAATTTTATCAGTTCACACACTAATGGTCTTCTGTTAGATATTCAACTTAATATGTCACTTGTTCAGGCAGACTTTAGTGCCTTCATTTTTCTAGAAAATTTTAAGGAATTTTCTTATAGTCTATTTTGTGTCCAAGGATGAAAACTACAATTTAGGTTCTAAAGGAAACAATATTTCCCCCATGGTAGTCACTATTTTTTGGGTCTAACATGACTGATATTCAAAATATCACAATGGGACCCTCTTAACTTAAACATGTTTGCATGTTTATCTTCTTTATCACTTAGATGGCACTATTTTTGAGTGTTAATTATCTTCAACATCTATTAATAGGTTATTTGAATTTTTAGTTTTTAGCCTAAAAAATTCAAAAATGTTTGGAATAAATGTGGGTTCTCATATCGAATATTTAACTCATAAGTATTCTTGATGAATTTGATTTGTCTTAACTTGATCTTTTGATTTTTAAATGCTCAAATTATTCTTGTCTAAAATTTTAAAATTTTAGAGTTGGATTATTAAGACTTGTCTTAAGGACTTTAGGATTTCATACACCATTTGAGTTGGATATGATTTGAGGTTCATTTCAAAAATCAAGTTATATAGTGTTTCATTACATCAATGTTTCCCTTTTACTTTGGATTGAAACATTTTCCTTAATCTTAATAATATTTATCCAACATCATTATCCATGTGGAATTTTTACCTTGAAAGCATTTGAGCTTTAATCCAAGACCATAACCTTTTCTTGTGATTAAATATAAAAGGGGGGAAATTTCAATGATTTATTTTCAATGGTCTTAGACTTATATATGAAATTATTTGTGCCTCTTTCTATACCAAGTTGTGATCAAAATATCACTTTAATCAAGAAAATTTCAGTATAAAATATTAGTATTTGGCCCTTAGTTCAATAATGTAGGTTAAATATCATCCCAATTCATCCAAGTTTTTATTTTAATTAAATTTATTTATGACTGTGAGCTTTTCATTTGGTTTAAATTTGGGATTTGATTTGAAACTTGTTTAATTTTCACATTTTTTTGCTTATCTTTAATGTAAAAATATTTGTTTTGTGCCTTTCAATTTTGGGTTTGTTTAGGTCTCTTTTGGCTTATCTAGTATGTTAAAAAAATTTCTAGTTCAAAATTTCCTTGTGTTCATGCAATGAATATGCATGTATCCATTATTTTCAATTGGGGAGTGATCTATCCAAAAATTACTAAGTCTATGAGCTTCCCCTTAGCTCCCTGGGATGGTGATAGGTGTTTGCATCATAGGAGCTTGGGATATAGAAGACATAGCAATACATAGTAAAATTCTCAAAGGCCACCAAGCATCTATCTCCTATATGAATGAATAATATAAAATGATCAATGATAGGACCCAAAATTGATAGAGTGCCAATTGAAATGATCTAATGAGCCTAAAATCCATAAGTGAGTAAGTGAAAAGAAGTTATGTGGCCCCATAGGTGATGTCAACATACAACAAGCTTAAATTTGATAGGTATACACCTGATAGCATACCATCAAACCTAGGTCATTAACCAAATAGTACCCCACCACATGGTAGTAAGATTAGAGCCTAATATTTATGTTCATTTGGCCATCAAGACAATTAAACCTAATATTAGATTGTGCATTCAATCTAATTTCCAAAAGCAAGTTACAATTTGTTCTCCTAGAAATAAAGTGATTATAAAATGGGATAATTAACTAAAAATAATGAATAGGGAGTATTTCATGGTCGTGTAATGCACATTGGGATTAATCAAAGATCACTAAGGACAAGAAAACAACCTTTAAGAGGTGTGGCCTCTAACTACAAATCATGATTAAACTAAAAAATCTATTAAAATCTTATCTACTTTCCCAATCACGATTAAATATTTTTAACCACCCCAATATTGGGTTGAGTGTATTATATGATATGAAATGGTATATATACAGATATTTTTGTAGTGTAAAAAATGATCAAGACTTTGTGCAAAGAAACTCTGTCAAAATCATTTTGCTTATTTTCACTTTGTGTTATTCCCTTAGAATGTTATCCATAACTTCTTATTTAGAGTTTACAATTATGATAAGTAATTTATGTTATTATATATTACTTAATTAAATAATTAATTATACTATTATTATTCTAATATAGTTTGATTTTAATTTCTTTAGAACACTATTTGCTTTATGTGCTTACAACTATAATGTAATTTGAAAGTAATGTGTGTAGTCTGCTACAAACTTTTTTGTGTGTTTATCTTAAATGAATAAGTTTTGAGTAAATAATTCAAGTTGGTATCCTTAGAAGCTTTCTACTAAGTGGTTAAGCATTTGTGAAATTGCTGAACCAGGCACACATTGGTATAACTATGACTTGGCGTATTTTAGCTCATGAAGCATTGACATTCTCATGATCAAAGATATTATTTTATACCCTCCTTTCCCTTATATTTTATGTTTCCTAGACTAAAATATATTTACATTATTTTATAAATTGGTGAAATAGAAACATAATAGTAGTTTAAAATCAAGACCAAGTTAGCCAGAATTCCATTCAATTTGGATACTGAGCTTTTGATGGTAGTAGTCACCTATCTTGGAATTTATTTCAATCAAGTTATATCATGTAGTTCAATACCTAAAAAATATTCCCTAGATCAATTTATCATCAATCTTAAAACAAGAGGATGAAACTCCATTATTTTCCTCCACTTGTCTCTCTGAGCACTTAATCTCATAAGCGTTCTTGGAGGAAAAAAAATGATGATAGAAGTAGGGAATTTAGGATTGAAATTTTTTATTTTATAACCTTTTATACATTTATATTTTATATCATGTTAAATCCTACTATGTGAGTGACTAGTTCCCAATCTTTTTATGGGAGATTGAGCATTTGACCGCTACAAATCCATAAAAGAACATACACTTGTAGAGGTAGGTCTAGACTAATTATTACCCCTAATAACTCATCTTATCAATCTTCTCTAAATAAATCCTTACCCATGGTTGAACCTATGCCTTATATTATTATTTCTACTATAAATGTCCTTTGATTCGACCAAGATTTACTTAAGAATCTAGAGAGGTACTTACCAAGATTCACACCTAGTGTAGGAAGGACTACCAAAGAGCACATACCATATTATAAAATTGATCTTAAACTCTTTAATGATGAGAATGAGTAAATTTCATGTATATTATTCCCCTTCATACTTACGGATGTAACATATGTCTGGTTTCTATACCTACCTAAATATTCTATCACAAGTGGGGATCAATTCAACAATAATTTCTCAATTTAGATAAGTCACATATCTAAGTGTCCTTTACTAGTATTTTAATTACATTAAAAGAGAAACCAATGAGACTATTATGAAATTCAATGTTCATTTTTAAATAAATTACAATCGAATCACTAATCATTATATACCTAACCCTCATCTAGCCTTAGAAATGCATAAGAATGCATTGGACCCATGGACTAACATGTTATTGAAAAGGGATCCCTTACTAGTGGACTTACCTCTAACTTATGTTGAGGCTATAAAAGTTAATAGGAAACTCAACCCACAAGGTTAGATGATGGCTCTCATTCTTAACACTTTACCAAAAATGTCAACCTTGAAACTTATTCCTATTTCATACTATTATATGTTTGTGTCTCAACCATTACCCATAATTAACAAGCTTACTTTGATGAATGCCACACATAATCAACATATAGATTTTCTTAGTCCCATATAAATTGAGGTATCAACCCAAGTTCACAGCCAATTATTTTTACCTCTTAATATGATTAACATCTAAAACATATTCTAGGAGTAAACTAAGAATGATTTAGATGCCATATAACATATGGTGTAAAGGTTGAGTAATGATTTATTTAGCTTTCAAAGATAAAGGGGTATTTTTGGTGCTGAGAGTTCTAATAGAATTCACGTATTAGAGGTAAAAAAACCTATAATAATCCTAATAAATATTCATAACCCTCACCTAATAAATTTATTGAGACAAACATATGTGAAATAGTTCTCCCAAATTGGTGTAGTTTATATAACACAACCCAACATGGGGAATTCAATTACATTGAATTATGTAGGGCCTTTGACATGTTCCAAAGGGAAATGGAAGAGTACAAGGTGGTTCCTAATCATCTTAAATAATATAATGTAGGTAGACCCACTATTACAACTATGGTGTTGGAAATCATTAAATTTATTAGCCAAGAAGATAACAAGCCTAAGGAACATATTAGTGAGGTGTAGTCCTTTCAATAATTCCAATGAAACAATTACACCCTTACGTATAGGATGTAACAACCATACCTCACCACCTCAACTCATCCTAATGATGGTGAAAATTCACATGATCTTAAGGCTAGGAATGATCTACCACCTCCAAAACATAATGAATCTAGATCCCCTATGGATACCTAGCCATACTAGAGCAAAGGTAGGTACAACATAATATAGGACATAAAGAAGATTAGAGTTAACAAACATTGCATGTGCTTTCAGAAATCACATAGTAATGTGATATTATAATAAAATCACTTACTAAAAAACCAAATCAACCAAAGCTAACTACACACACCAATGTGCTCATTCAAAAGAATGATACTAAAGTTACTCCCTTTATTTTAAGTATTAGACTATTTGGGTATAACCTGCATAATTTATAAGTATATGTAGGATATTTAGCCAATGTGATGCCTATAGAGATTTATGAAAAACTAGGATTAGTCAATATCAAATCAGAAAAATTCATGGTTCAACTTGATAAGTATGAGGTTAATGTAGTTGGTAAGCTACTCAATGCTCATATGTAGTTGGAATCAAAACCTAGGATCTAATAATTCATATATATTCAGGTTGTGTATATTTCTAAAACCTATGAAATACTCCTTAGTTAGGATTACTCAAAATCCTTGAAAAAATACATGGATATAAAATTATCTCATATGTGTTTGCCTTGGAGAAGCATATCCATTTAGATTGGAGTAGATAGGGAACCTAAGATGAAGCACATAATAATTAAATATAACATAGTCAATGAGAAAATGAGCCCAGAATCCTTTGACTTAGGAATATATATATTGTATACAAATCTTGCTAAGGACAAAGCTGATAATGACCTTGAGTTACCAATTTTGTGATCCCTATATATTATGGGGTCTATTCTAAACAAGGAAGTGGGACATGATTTCTACTAATAGACCCATAAGGAAAGAAGTGTCTAATTTTTTATAGGTTGTAATTGCCCTACACTAACAATCTAGAAGAATATGAAGCATTAATCCTTGGGATACAATTTGCATTAAAGCATAAGGGTAAAGAGTTGAGAGTGTTCAATGACTCTAAATTGGTTGTGAACCAAGTTAAGAGAAAATTTAAATGCAAATTGTTTTAGTTTATAAGATAAAAACATAGGGCATGGTATTTAATCAAAATGTTCACCTCTTTTAACATTTTTCCCATCCCCCAATAGGAAAACCATTTTTTTTAATTTATTAGCATCCTATGTTATGAATATGATACCTTTAGATGACATAGAAATTGCATGAATTTTATGTTGTCTTAGTCCTTGTCCTTTTATCCAAGATAATGTATAAAATTTTTAGGTATTTGAAGATGACCAACATATCATAGATTTCCTTAAAAATTTAGGGGTGTTTGAGGCTCAAATAATTGATGAAGTATAAAGGGAAAATACTAGGGAGTAGTCATTTGACCATAATGGTGCAATGGAGATAAAGGGAAATCAAATTACAAAAGGGATTATATCCCTAGAAAGGAATTTTGATGCTAACAACCCTTCACACCTTCCTAAAAATATAAAATATGAGCATAAAAAATGTCAAACCATTAACCTTGTCTCCCTATAAAAATCCCAAAACTTCAATATTGGCCTTAATTAAATAGACACAAAGGTAGAACAACTTTGAATGTTGTTGTTGAGATATAAATGCATCACTACCTAGGCCTATGTATATATCAAGGTCTTCGACCCAAATATAGTAACCCACACCATTCATATTAATCCAAATAAAAAACCATTTAGGATGACACAAATTCCTATGAACCCAATTTTAGAACCACTTTCACATAAATAAGTTTACAATATTCTCTCAGCTGAGATAATATTTCCATTTCACAACTCTAATTTGGTAGTAAATTTGGTGCATGTTCAAAATAAAAATGGAGAGATTAAGATCTACATATAATTTAAAAATATTAATAGAGCCTCTAACAAATATAATTATCCATTTCCATCCCTTAGTAAGGTAATATAGATGGTGAGTGGATCCCAGATGATGTCCTTTTCAAATGGATTCTTAGGGTACAATAAAGTCTAAGAAAATTTAGAAGATACAACCAAGACTACATTCACCATGAAATGGGACATTTTTTATTGAAAATTAATTCCATTCAGTCTAAAAAAATATAGGGGAAACATTTCAAAGGGCCATTAACTTTGATTTTGAAGGGTTAATATGAAAATGCATTGTAATTTACATGGATGATTTAATAGTGTTTTTAGAATGTAGGTCTGATCACATGAACCACATTTTTTTTTCAAATGATGTGGAAGGTATGGAATTTACTTAAATCTAAAGAAGGGTGTGTTCAGTGTCACCAAAGGTAAAATTATTGACCACATCATCACAAAAAGGTATTTCTATAGACCGTAAACATGCTGATGCAATTTCCAAATTTCCTCTACCTTAAAAAAAGTAAGAATTAAAATCCTTCTTTATAAAAATTAAATTTATTCATAAATTTATTTATATATTTACTAAGATTGTTAAACCTTTATATTTTATGCTCAAATACGATGCTAAAGTAGATTTAAATGTTGGATCAAATAAGTCCTTCCAAAACATCAATGACACCATCATGAAGGCACCTTATTGGAAAAACAAACATTGAGAGGGGGGGTGGTAAATCAATGATTCAAGTAAATAAACTTTAATTCCAAATAATCAAACTCTTAACCATTTAACCATAAGAAATCATGAAGCATGTAGACCATATATTACAATGAACAAAGGGACAATGTAAGATCAAATCACATAACACATGAATTATGTGGGAAACCCTCATGGGGAATAAAATCCACTATCAATCCTAAAAACACATGTAATACTTGTCCTATAAGATGATCACAAATATAAGACTTTATCGAAGCACCCATTTCACAAGGAGCACGAACCCCTAAAGATGACAAACACTAACATGCCTAAGATGTTGAGCACCAACACAACACCTATCAAATGAAAAATTATTAAAATATGATTTATTATAAATATAATATACAAACCCTATAATAGCACTCTTCTCAAAGTCTTCAACTCCACATAAGTCACCAACACGAAGCTATCTCTTCAACACAAGCAAATAACCCCTTCATAAATCTTTTGCTTATATTCAAATATGCACTCATAAATCTAATAAAATTAATCAATAGAATCATAAAAATATTTTTAATCTAAAAAAAAATTCTTATTATAAATATGATACAAACACTAGTCACTAAGACCCACAACAACCTTCACACAAGGTCTTCACATATCAACACACACACTTGCTTGTCTAGCTTGATTCTCCCACCCAAAAGCCATAAACACCTTGTATATATATCATTAAATTTAAAGGTTGGATAATATATATTTTATAAACATTTTAAAACTCAAAATATCATTAGATACATTAATAATAAATTACATATTCATCCATTAGGTTGGTCACGCTTAAAATGGCTCAAACCCCACACATAGTCTAACCTTCACCTTTAAATTTGCTCTTTTGAAGAATCTACAAGATCATCATATTCTTGGTCAGAAAAGAGACATTTATTAACCATTTAAGGATTATAAAAAATTTATAAAAATATCAAAATTACCTCTATATGTCATCCAAAACATTTTATAGCTCATCTTAAGTAACCATACCTTTTTATTAGGCCTAAGTGGCCCTTTTAGGTCTCATGAAGACCTATTCATCTTTTCAACACTACAACGAGCCAAGTAGAAACACAAGACCACTTAAAATAATATTTATCCATGAAATATTAAAATTTAGACACCATAAAGTGATAATATCCATCACTACACACTTTTGAAACATTTTCTCACCTTAGGAACCTCCATTAGGTCTTAAAGGCCTATTAGGCTTAACTAGCCTAAAAACATTATCTTCACCAAAAAGGCTCAAAATAACTAAATATAGATTTTAAATGTAAAATAAACATATGGATGGAAATATTAATACCTCAGTAAAACCATCCATTCCATAATTAACCTTAATTCATCCACCTAAGTCTCACAAAAACTTCCTCAATAAGTCCACTCAGATCTACAATAAATATAGTCAACAACAGTCAATTTTCATCTATAATAACTTAACTTGTAATAAATTTCAAGACAAAATATCACTTTTATAGTGATATATATATATATATAGAGAGAGAGAGAGAGAGTATAATTCATATTTTATTTTTATACCAACAATATCTTATCAATACATTATCTTCTATAATCACTTCTTTGCATTCTGGTTTATTCAAAAAAAACATAGTCAACAATAGTCCACTTTGGTCAACCATATATGAATATTTAAAAACATTAAAGACCTTAAATTTAATTTTATGTAACACCTAATA